>CABFVZ010006807.1:0-15068 GCA_902151445.1 Timema monikensis | reverse complement strand
GAGAGAAAATTGTTCAACTACTTTAGAGTGACAATCGCAAGTTTTGATGAGCTTCTGAATCAATTGAGTCCTCTATTCCTCAAGCAAACTAGCAAGATGATAGATTCCATTTCACCAACAGAAAGTCTTACTGTACATTCACCAACAGAAAGGCTTGCTGTATATTTAAGGTAAGAGATTCCAGAGTATATTACTTTAGCTTAGTACTTACAATAAGTGGAATTTTATATGAACTAATATTGCATTTAGAAAAAAACTTTCTGAACCTTTTTATTCCTGTTTCACATAACGATCTGTACTTTTTTTATATATAGAAAAGAGATCAGTATGTATTTATTTTAAACTCTTTAACCACTAATGTATATATTACAAACCAAATTAATTAAAACAGGTAAATGTCTTATCAACTCTGATTTCTGAACATTCTGATCATTTCACTAACTTTGAGAAAAATTCCAAAAAGTGTCATCATTACATGAAGAAACAGTTTATTCATTAGAAAGCGGAGACATACTTGATCCTGCTGACAGAAATGAAACTTCGTGTTGATCTGAAGCCATGTTTGATTGGTGATTTCCAGACCATGAGACGCTCAGAGGAGTTGATCGAGACCGATGAATATTTTGAATAATGTTCAAGACTTCAACTTGGAACTTTTTCGTTTCATTGTCATCAAAGTTTTGAAGACTCAGAAGAATACCTTTAAATAAGTTAAGGTGATGATGTTCTGGCTCTTGCAATTTCTATAAAATTGACTTTTCAGTATCTGACATGCCAGGTTTTTGTTTTTTACGTTTCTGAGAAGTGGTGGAGTATGGTGGGCGTCGGAATGTTTTATCATCAATCTTATTAGGTATTTAAATTTATAATTCCTTTTCAGCATTAAATTCTCTCTCATTATCCAAACTAGAAGTGGTTTCCTTATTCTAAGTGGTCTTCTGCAGGAAGCTCAGTTGATTACTGTATATGTATTTCTTAGTTGATTTTGCCTCAGATCCTGTTCCTTTTTCATCTTTAAGCTTCTTAAATTACTTCACCTGCTGGTCCTGAATGTTATTCCACTTAGCATTGATGGCCTTAACTTAAACATAGCGGAATACTTCAATAATTTTTTGCCTTTGGGCCGTTACTGTGTACCCTTCGCCTACCCCAGAGGTGGCCAATCCATGGCATGCATGCCACTGGTGTCATGTAAATGCATTATGAGTGGCTCGCCTTAAGTTACCATAGATAAAAAAATGCACTAACAATTTATTAGGTTAGAAAATAAATAAAACACCTAATTAGGCGAAGATATGCGATTTCAAAAATTGTAGTTATTATTAAATTCTACGTCTTTGTGTATTGTTTCACGCCACTCAAGATCTATGGACAATTTATTTTTGAAACATGAAATTATTAAAGTATTTTTAATAAGAATAGATCGTTATTCTTTGATTTTGTTATTAATATTGCTATGTTTTATTATGTTCTTTGTTATTTTTTCTGTTAAGATATCTGATATAATTAAAAAAAATAATCCAATGCCTTTAATTCAATCGAGGATCAAATATGAATACACTATCAATTTTTAAGGTGGGATGGAAGGGAATACGAATTAAGGGAATTATTTTTGCAGTTTTATATTATTTCGCTAAAATGATTTAGAATAATAGAATATAATTTTCTACACTTATTAATTTCAACAGCTCTAATATCTGTAAAGGATGTCCTGGAACAAGACGAGAACGTTTTATCTTAATTTAAAAAGTTTGTCATCTAATTCCGCCATTCTCATGACGGATATTCTAGAACTGTTGATATTACCATTCCTAAAACGTTAAATTCAATTCTTCTTATGGAGAAATATTAGATTTAATTCGGCCAAAAATATTCTTTGCTCACAAAACTACAAAAAATACCTCCCTCAGCTCGCGTTCCCTTTCATCCCACCTTAAATAGGCCTATTAAAATGTTGTATTTTTGAAATATGGTGTTGGTTACTAATTAAGAACAGTGAACAGACATAAATGGGTAGTAAGGGGTGTTAAAACCCTCTTATTTCACAGCAATGTTTTCTTTGTGTGTTGAGTTTTAATTCTCAGTGTTTTTACTGCCAGGTGTTTTTTAGTTACCTTGAAATTGGTAATAATTTAACGGATCTTTACTATGTTTATCGATTTAGAGTGTCCAACATCTCTGAGATTTTCATGAAGTTTGTGATGCTATGTGGGACAATTTGCGTTTCGAGTGAATGTCTCATTTAACAGAAGAAAAACTGGAGTTTGTTTTCAATGGCTATATTAAGACAACCAGGTTTACTCATTGTAGATGGAAAACCTATCCGGATAGTAAAGCCTGAATAAAGTTGTTCTTTGTTTTTCAACTACAAGGTGTTTTTTTTCAATTATTAGGATTTCTTTTTCAAATGTACTGCTTGGTGGGGTTGATAGTTAATATAGTTTTTTGTTGACACTGTGGCTTATGGAAAAGACTTTGATTCAACATTCTTCAAGGAATAGTTTCTTTGTAAAAGCATAATTATCAATGAACTACACCTTCCCAAATCAAAGCCCTTTCCAGTATGTAGAGATTAAAACATTCCTTATGTGTTTATTGGAGACGAAGGCTTTGGGAGTCACAAACATCTTATACGGCCCTTCTCGGGGAAAATCCCGAATCAAACAAAATTATTATTTAACTACCCTTTGATTAGAGCTAGGAGGTATTTCGAATATGATTTTGGTATCTTATATAGGCTACTCAACGTCTCAATGGCACTATCTATTGAAATTGTAAAGCCATTAAGTATTACGCATAATTGTGTGTGTGTGTGAAATATATATAGAGAGAGACAGAAATATATTTGAAAATACAGTCACAATAGTAGGCCTTGAATACATTCCTGACATGGAGGGTGAACATGTAAACAAATCAGCAAATGACATTCGAAAAGATTTTTCTGATTTCTTCACGACCAGCGAGGGATCACTTCACTGACAGTGGAAGGTGTATATTTAAGAAAATAAGGGAGAACTATCCTACTATTTAAAGAAAGGTATTGAATAATATCAATAGCTTCTCAGTATAATAAATATTATATAATCCTATCAATTATAATTTGACATGAATAAGATTTTCCTATTATGTTCTCTATTATTATTAGCTATATGTTAGATATATGTATTTAATTAAATATGGAAGCTTAAATAATTTCTTGAAATATAATATGAAAGTTTCCTCATTCACGTTGGAGTGTTTAAACTGATAATTTATAATCATATTTTCAGGAACAAATTTCGAATCTTAATAAGGGAGAAGTGGCCTACGGAATCCCATATTGGGAAGAACCACCCCACTAACAATTCTAAAAAAAAATAATTACTTACCATATTCTTTTTTTTCCTCATCACTCAATTCCTCGAAGTCCGGGATCAGTTCGTTGAATACTCCCCTCCATGCTGCTGAAGTTTCCGTACGTGACTTTTAGTCTTCTAAGCTCTAGGCTTTCCGGTCTATTTGATTCTAAAGTTATTAATAGCACTAGATCCACATCACAGCCCTCCATTATAAATAAAATCGAACAAGTTTTAAAATACACCAACAAAATACGACACCTCTGTGACACACACTATATGTATCGTTGCCCATGGTGTACCGAACTGTGTCCGCCCCACGATGAAAAGTCGGCAAGTCAGNGTGTACCGAACTGTGTCCGCCCCACGATGAAAAGTCGGCAAGTCAGAACACGCACATTTATCTCTGTGTACATTTAACGCCATGCTGGATTGAAATGGGCGCCGGTGAGACAACGGCATAGTTCGTAGAGTGTGCAGTCACTCTTAAGCACCAATGGTTACACTCAAACCTGGAGCCGTGCCGGAAACTGCTTCCGGTGAAAAATCGGATTGTCTGAAAAGGCATTACTGATATCAAAGTTTGTAGACAATTCCTTAGACAGGGGTGTATTGAGATGCGACGAGGACAGTTGGACGGTTACTAGTGATAAAGTTAATACTGGTACAACTACCCAACTTGATATGATTTTAAAAATACAATTCTCTATGACAATTCTCTATTAGCCTACACCTGATATCATCGCCGAGAGAACTGCAGGTCTAATGGAGAAAAGCTTTATCTTCGCTCTTTCTCAGTATCAGCTAACTGTTACCAAATCTCCTCGCTCTCATTTATGTATGAAGGTAGTGTGCTGGGGTAAGAAGGAACTACTGACAACACCGACAGAGAACCGCTGCAAAACTTTGTCTTATATTTGAGGGGAGTTTGACCAGAAGAAAACAAGAAAACAACAACGTTGCTTCCTAATAGTAGCCATGCAATGATATCCAGTGTAGTATTTATAGTCAACTCTAGATTTGAGAGACTCGACATTAATCAAGTGTAAGATTTAGTAAATGGATATTTAAAACTCACCACCCACCTTGCGCATTATTTACAAAAAGGCCTGCGCTGCGCTTTAAGCTAGTTATAAAAAGGATGACTTGGGTTAGAAGCCTGGTTTTGGATAAATTGTGTGAACACAGAGGTTAATAAAGAATTGTCCCAATTGAATTAGCCATTGTAAGATCACTATTACATAATAATATGAAACGTAATAACTCTTTGATGTTATTTAATTTAACTTATGAAAATAGCAAAACCTGAATTATATCTCGCATATCCACACACATAGCCAAGTAATTTAAAATCATGATAAGATAATGTTTAATAGTCCTTCGTTGGAAAAGTGAGTAGTTACTATTTTAATACATTTAAACCTGTCTAATTGTACCAACATTAGTTGAATAATATAAAGAAAATGTCCCGAATATTAATAAAAATTGAATTACTTGTGCCAACGCTTAGATTGACAAAGAAAATGAAAATATTTGAAGTAAAATGTTCACCGGTCGCAAAATATTGTAAAATTTAAACGAGGACAACAGCTTTCTTCTTCTAACTTTCTTGATCTTACTTTCTCAGTAACATATAATAGAATACACAATTCACTCAGGCTCACATATCCTAAACAAAATTGAAGCATTTACCCTCATCATCCTTTTACAATTCCGCAAAATAATTTGAATAAAGGATTAAAGTATATGAAGAACAAATAAGTTGTTTATTTGCAAAGGCTACCATTTCCACACACACAAAAAATATGTAAAATTGTATCGTGAAAAATTAAAGTTCTGAGTGTTTTCTACCTATTGATGAATAGAGTAGTTACAAAAAGTCCTTATTCAATTGATATCTCTACACGAAAGTTAAGTATAATTTCCAGAACCAGCCAACTACATTGAATGTTAAGTTCCAAAATCAACTATCTTTTACGAGGTGTAGGCAAATTCCAAAACCCACCATGTGTTGGAGTGCAAAACTTGAGGATCTAAAGTTAGAAGCTCTCCAGGCATTAGACAAATGTGCCTTATATCAGAAAGAAAATAAAGATGCTGATTTATCAGTTAAAGTAAGCTATTTCCAGTGTGCTTACAAAGCTGAATTATATAGGTTTGGAATGCCGACGATATATGCTTGATCCTTTACATTAAATAAACAACACAAATCTGAAAACTGATTTGATTGAAAAAACTTAATAACGCAAAAGTGTCCACGGTTTAAGAGAAGCGGTATTTTATTCTATTCTGTAAAAATACCTAGTGGCTTATCGACAATCAATGTCTTTATGTTGTGAAAAATAAATAAATAAATTTTATTATATAGTGAATTTTCTTATTAAAAAAATATCAGTTTATAATATTTGGGTTCACAGTCAAGCTTTGACAATTTACAACAAGAACCATTTAATGTCACGGTGTTAAAAGAAAGTATAAATTATAACAATAGTATTGCAGAAAATTTGAGCACGGGACTCTTTCTCAGAACCTCTGGGTCATGTTGGACAAAAGAAAAGGTACCATTATTGATTAATCTGACTCATTAGACGAAAACTTACTTTCTAAACAATTTGAACTCCTTAAATCTATATACATAACAGTCAATTTCCACAATGAGGCTAGTTAGTGGTCAATAATAATAATAAATATTAAATAAAGTTATTGCATTTGTCGAAGTCATTATAATGACCAAAATAATAAAGTTATATTCTTGTATTAATTTTTACAAACAGATTATTATGTACTCTGGTAGAGGCTTCTGTTCAGGAGACAGTTACTGTATTAGAATAACTCACATGTATTAGTCATGGTCTGCTGCTATATTACGTACCATCAATCCTTTGGTTAATAATGATAGTGTTGTAATAGTATTCTCCGAGAACATTAAATAAACAACAAAAATCTGAAAACCGATTTGAGTGAAAAAACTTAATAACGCAAAAGTGTCCACAGTTTAAGAGGACCGGTATTTTATTCTATTCTTTAAAAATACCTAGTGGCTTATCGACAATCAATGTCTTTATATTGTGAAAAGTAAATAAATAAATTTTATTATATAGTGAATTTTCTTATTAAAAAATATCTGTTTATAATATTTGGGTTCACAATCAAGCTTTGACAATTTACAATAAGAATCATTTAATGTCACTGGATTAAAAAAAAGTAAAAATTATAACAATTATAATATAGAAAATTTGAGCACGGGACTCCTTCTCAGAACCTCTGGGTCATGTTGGACAAAAAAAAGTACCATTATTGATTAATCTTACTCATTAAACGAAAACTTACTTACTTAAACAATTTGAACTCCTTAAATCTATTACAGTCAATTTCCTCAATGAGGTTAGTTAGTGGTCAATAATAATAATAATAATAATAATAATAATAATAATAATAATAATAATAATAATAAATATTAAATAAATTTATTGTATTTGTCGAAGTCATTATACTGGCCAAAATAATAAAGTTACGTTCTTGAATTAATTTTTACAGAGTATTATGTAGTCTGGTAGTGGCTTCTGATTTGAAGACAGTTACTGTATCAGAATAACTCACATGTATTAGTCATGGTCTGCTGCTATATTACGTACCATCAATCCTTTGGTTAATAATAATAGTGTTGTAATAGTATTCCTACTAAATTTTCTTAGAAAAAAAACTTTCTTTTTCCTTTTGCTTTCACTGGCACCCGTCTTGTGGTTTTATTTTTCTTCTTATCACAATGCCAAAAAAAAACTCCCTTCTTCTTTCCTCTCACCCCTTTGACACTGCTGGAGTCTATTTCTTTCCTCCAAGCATAGTGCGGTCATTATGGGTGCTTCCTTTCGACAAAATGCAATTAACTAGAATTAATTAAAAGATATATGAAACAAAATAAATATTCACCTAAGAATAAATTATAGCTAAATAAAAATATAATTTGAAAGAATTAATATTCTTACAATATATATATAATAAATACAATTTATTATATATATATAAAATAAATAAAATTTATTATATATATATATATAAAATAGATTTAATTATATATATATATATAAATAAATAAATAAAAAATTGTATTATATATATATGATATATATTATATATAAATATAAATGATATATGATATATATCATATATATTATATATAAATATATATATGATATATATTATATATAAATATATATGATATATATATATATATATATATATGATATATTTATTATATATATATAAAAAATAGATTTAATTATATATAAATAATAAATTGTATTATATATATATTATATATAAATATATATGATATATATATATGATATATATATATATGATATATAGTTTCAGTGTATTCCAAATATGTTTACATAACGTCAAGATGAATAAAATTGTGTATTTGTTGGGCGATACTCCTAAGATCTAGGAGAAAATAATAATAATAATAATAATAATAATATTAAAAACCTTTACCTTGGTTAACTTTGACGGAAGAACGATGACTCTTAATACTCGAGACCACAGAGTGTGCTCGAGAACTTTTTTTTTCTTCCGAATAAAATGTTAATGTTAAAATGTTAATGCTAATGACACTACCTTATCTACAACAATGGCGTACTGTAAATATCTACAGGAGTTAAGGAATACTTAAAATAAAACATGAACAATCTAAATAAAATGAATTGTTGAAATAAAATGTTATAATTTAGACTACAATAAAAATATATAAAAAATACACTTATTTGGACTTTTGTGGGTTTATTATTGTTTCATTTTTTACCACATCCCTATCCTATCTATGGAATTCCAAATAAGTATTATTCTAATCTGACAAAATAAAAATAAAATATATGGTATTACCTATATTTTTAAACAAAAATCTATAACTTAAAATAACAATCTCCGAACATGGTTGAATTTAGGTGTTTATAACATATAATACTAGAGTAAAAGAAGATAATAAAGACTGAACTTACATAATTATGGTTTTGAGTTAGGACGAAAAAAATGTGTTGTTGAAGAAAGAGAAGAAAAAAATCAATAGAATTAGTATTTAGACTTAAAATAAAACATTCTCTGGAATAAGTAATGTCTGAATATATTTAGTCTTTTCATGAATGTTTTTACATAAATCCTGATTTCTTGATAGAAGAGAAAAATATATATTTAAATTTGAAGATCTGGCTTGATTTCACCAATGAATTCGTCCATGTTGAAACAGCACGAATTTAGGAAATTTGTTTAATTTTATTAATTTCCCTTCGTCCACAATTTAACGGAATAAACAATTTCTAGTTCTTGCCCATACACCTAACTTTCATTTGTGTACTTAAACTTTACTTTCAAGCCATTGTTTCACTTTAAAATTAAATTTAGTTACAAGCTATACAGATTTTGCTCCATATTATAAATGACACCGAAGAAGAAGACAGACAGTGTTCCAAGAATCAAATTTGAAAACGTTATATTTTCTTCCAAGTCTAAAGAGAAAACTAATATATTAAAACAAAAGATAAAATGTTGGCTATGGACTAGAGATGGATATAAAATAAAATGCAAATTTAATATAAAGATTGAAATATATGTCAATGAATATGAACAATGTTTTCTTAAAAGAATTAGAATGTTTATTTCTATCTGTCAGAATTGAAATGCGCGCTAGTTTGAAGGTATTTAAATCCCGTCATTTTCTTTTCTTATTTCTTATTGCAATCGCGAGACCCACTTTCACTTGTTTGACAGATCTGCGAATGCGTTAAAATAAATCATGGCCGACATGGAAAATAATTAAAGAAGAATCTACAAACTTCTTTGAAGGATAATTAAGATGTTTAATAAAAGGTGTGTTCTCCCTTAGGTCAAAATTACTTATTTAAATTATTTAAAACAGTGTTATACTTTCTCCCTCCAGTCTTTATATTTTTGGATGGATGTAAATAGTATTTATTATTTGCCACACCGGTAACAGCGCGTTATGCTGCGGCCGAACTTTGAATTGCATAATTTTAATGTGTTTAATTGATGAAACACAAAGACAAGGTTTTTAAAAAGGGTGTACTCCAGAACAAGGTGTACACCAAGGAGCCCCTCAGTGCTAGGGACGCATTCTTTGGCGAGCGAATAAAATGAATCAAGCTTTTTCACGTAGCAGACCTTTCTTGTAGAGAGAAGATCAAATACCTAGATGTGTGTTCATTGTATCCTTAAGTTTGCAAGTAAAAAAATACCTCATCGGCCATCCAGAAATGTATTTTGAACCAAACTGTCCATCTATATATCAAGTAGAAGGCATAGCCAGAGTTACTGGGACACCTCCGTATTCCCTACATGAATACACAAATTAATATTCATCTTGTGCAAGAAATGCTGGGAAGAGAAAAACCAGGGTGCATGTCAGCACAACGACAAGAAAAATTGTTGATTTACAGACTTCTGGGTGATTGACGAGATCTAGAACACCATTGAGAAGGGCTACACCGTTTAAGCCGTACATGAAATGTGAGAGTACGATGTATCTGTTTATGATCATCAGACACGTTCTGGCGAATTATTTCATGGGTGTATCGATAATCTTCTAACAATTAAACAAGAAGCAAGTGGATGGCGAGAGTGGTGATAAGTTAGCTGATATTTAAAATTATGAGGAAAGGAAAGGGGTAAAACTTGATGTCAATTCTATTTGTATGAACCCCGGTCTCAGCACGCTGGCTAAACTTTTTCAAATTCACTATGAGGAAAGTTTGGGTCAAAGACCCAATTTAACACACTTAGTCGTTGTCAACGATTGACAAATTGGGATACCGCGTTTTGTATCATGACACAGATAACGTTCTATTCACGGAACGTCCCGGTGATTGGAGTACGCCAAATAAGACATTTCGGGTTACCTAAGAGACGAGCTTCATGATTAAAGTCCGGGAAGCTATATTAGCGCCTGTGTATCTGATGTCCCCAAGAATTACGCGTACTGAGTTTGTGTTAGTGATGATCCTGCCAAAACAAAAACGGTGTGCAAGGTTCGCGGGATTACCATAATCCACGGCAACCAGAACGACGTTAATTTTGACGCTTTTAAAGTAATAGTCACTGAATAGGCTTCTTAAAGGTACTGTACACACATGTACATAACAAAATTGTAAGAAAAGCTCTTGCGACTATATGTACCGTTTCGCAGACTAAAATATAACGGCCCAATTATACCATCCGACGGACAACTGATGATTTTAATACGTTGCAATTTGGGTATCAGAGTCCTTATAAACGCGCTCGCAACATCTATAAGTTGATCATTTATAGGGGCTGAATGATATTATTTTTTTCTTTCATTCTAGAGAGTTCCAATGAAATACCATTTTTTCACAGTTTTGAGATTTTATCATATTTCTTTCTGCGATAAACATGCATAATTTTTAATTGATTTATTTTATGCACTCGGGATACCTTTCATGTTTTTATATCCACCACCGTGGTTCGGATTCAACGTAAAACTGTAGGTCCTTCATTTCATCTCACAATCACCCTTCCATTACACATTAGCGTAAGTGCGTATAACCCGAACGTGTAGTAAGACGCAGTGCTAATAATAATAATAATAATAATAATAATAATAATAATAATAATAATATATTCACCAGTACAAACCTTCACGTACCTGATTATTTCTAGTTAAATATAATTATTTGTTTGTATATATTTAATTCTGGTCAAATGTGACTATTTGTTTTTTCTTGTTTTGAACCGTCCTATACACATTAGCGTAAGTGCGTATAACCCGAACGGGTAGTAAGACGCAGTGCTAATAATAATAATAATAATAATAATAATAATAATATATCCACCAGTACAAACCTTCACATACCTGATTATTTCTAGTTAAATATAATTATTTGTTTGTATATATTTAATTCTGGTCAAATGTGACTATTTGTTTTTTCTTATCTTTATTTTAAATTGAAACCATATGTATGTGTAAGTGTACATATATATAAAATTTAATTTGGATTTTGATATTTTTCCAAGTTATTTAGTATCAAGGCAACTATTCTCACAACTACCTCAAGAAATTGATTATTGCTTCCTCTACACAAAAACATGTATACTTTTCATGTTGTAAGCAATATTTATAAAGAATATACTAAAATTTGATTTATGTAAATAAATGTTCCAAGTATACGTTTAATGTTGTGAGTTAAATTATTAAAACATTTATTTGTGTAAACAATATTTTAAAACTGTTATGTTTGTGTTTTAACGTCTATAAAATATTCCTCCCCCCCCTATCCTATTAATACAATTTCATTTAGCTTATAATCTCAGTATCAAACCTTATGGACAAGTTGAAACATCCATTTTCAGCCATCATCAGTAGTCCTTCCGGCTGTGCCAAGTCACATTTCGTAGCCGACTTTATCCTTCACTTTGACGTTAAATTTGACAAAATCACACAGTATTTTGCGTTATGGCAACCGGGATTCAAACAGGATGGGCCAGGACCCCATGTCATATTCTGTAAGGGGTTCTTAGGAAATGGATGGCGAAGATAACTCCCCTCCACAGCTGATTATCCGTGACGACCTGATGCGTGAAGCCATTGAAGTAATCGTCGATATTTTAACCAAAGGATGTCATCATCAAAATATTAGCGTGATGTATCTTACACAAAATATATTTCACCAATGTAAGGGCCAAAGAAACATTTCCTTAAACGCACACTATATCGTGGATTTTAAAAATCCAAGGGATAAAGATCATATACAACACTTTGAACGGCAGGTCTGCCCTGAAAACCAACGTGTCTTACAAGGGGGCCTACACAGATGCCACACGTATTCCCCACGGGTATATTTTACTAGATTTCAAGCAAGTACACCCGAATGTTTCCAATATAGAACACTTATAAATGTCAGCTGCTGCGTGCACCTACCACGTAAAGGCTAAAAAAAACCCTAACACTTCCCAATTACCGTTCATTTCATAACCATGAGTCCAATGGTGTTACAGCAAGCCCTTCTATTGCGCGCAATGCATTGCATTAGCCCACAGCAACGGGTATCCTAGCTGAAAAGGGCATACAAGAAATTGATTGACTCTGTTTGCGATTGTGCTTATAACACTTTAAAAGGGAGGGAGTGCTATTGAAAAATGCGCAGAAGACAAAGTTACGTGCTCATAAGTAGGTGTTACGCTTGCTGGTCAAACGAGGAGAGTGCTGGAAGAAGAAGAGACAACTAGTAGTTTATAAAGGAAAAATGTTTCGGCTCTTAATTTTAGCCACAGATGTCAGTGGTGTCCTCGGTTCCTTATTCAACATCTAGATAATGTAACACGCAAAACAGATTTTAGTCTCCTCGGAAACATTTTACTGTTACGTACAACACCATTATTATGTGGTATCGGCCATAAATTTAGTGATTTCCGAGCTGGACAAGGAAATGGAAACAATTCTCACCTCAAAATTCGACAAGTCTAAATTGACTTTATACCAACAAGTACCACGGCATTATCTGCAATTCAGTAGGCACCCTCCACCGTCTGAAAATAACGCTACAACAACCCCTGAAGTGTCAGTACTTCCCATACATGTTGTACTCAATAATATACCCGTACAGGCACGTATAAAAAAAACTTTTACAATAACATAGTATATATCCTGAAGCGGTATCTCTTAAGGCGCAAATCGGGAAGAGAGTATTCACGATACGCCTCTCCGTGGATCCAATATCGTGGATATAGTTAACGATCTGGTCAGAGAAAGCAGACACAGTGAGCCATCGGGATGGCAAGAGTTTCTCACTGTGCTCCAAAAAATAAACGCCCCGAAAGTATTCATTGTCAACCCGAAACGTTGGCACCTATTACAGAACCGACACCCTCACCCAAGCTACTTACACCATCACTACGCCATAAGAATAAAATGAAAAGGGTGGGCGAAAACAGGTGGCTGCCTTTCCGAGATTAATGGACCATTTAGCTGATATCTACTACGAACCTTCTCATCCTGAAGTGTTTTCAGTGGCAGTGTCGCTCCTAAAGACGTCCAAGAAAGATCCGGTCAAAGTACGATAATGGCTTCGTGTGCAAGACGCTTATACCCTACAAAAACCTCTGATAAACATTTTTCCACGCAACAAGTACGCGTCGTCAAGAAGTTACGATGTCTGGATAGCCGTTCCCAACGATATGCGAAGTCTCAGCAAATACAATGATGGTGCCGTGTACTTGCTCACCGTTATCGACGTGTTTCGCAAAAGGGCCTGGGCGAAAACGCTTCCCTCCAAGATATGGGTATCATGAGGGACGCCTTTCAAGACATTTTCAAACAAAGTGGTCTCTAAGTTTACAGTTGGACATGAGGACAGAGTTCACACCACGTCTAGTCTGGACATTTTTCAATAAAGAACCCATGTATTACTACACCACCTATAATTCGGAGGTGAAGCCAAGCATCGTGGATCGATTCAATATAACTTTAAAAAGGCGTTTGTCGCGTTACTTTAATAAAAAAAAACACGTATCACTATATGGACGTACTCCAAGAATCATTGACGCTTACAACGGTGCAAAACATTCCAGTATCAAGATGACACGAAAGAAAGTGTACGTGCAGTGGAAAGGTTACCCCAACAAATTTAATTCCTGAATTCCTGCCAGCTAAGTCAGAGCCCTACCATGATGGACCAGTTTTACATCACTTTACCAAGCGACAGTTCCATGGGATATGTCCCGAAAAATTCTCTCGTGAATTTCACCACGCAACTTCCTTATCGTCTTACACTCGAGTGACAGAGGAAAGTCTCTCTTGGAAAATTCCCATACCCTTGTTTTTTCACCACCCTACCCGTGAGCCAAAATATTATATGGTACAATTGGGTGGACGCTAATGGCGTGGAACAATTATTGAAGGATTACATCCCGCCTGGAAATTACAGCACTATCCATGACTTGGTCAAAGCCCTAAACGATGTAGATGCGTTTAAAATGTATTCCAAAGTTACATCTTTCTTCCTATATATAATTTGATATGCCCGTTTCTGGTAATAGAAATTACGAGGAAATAACTGAACAAATTTTGACAAACGATCATTCATTTTAACGGCCAGGAAAAATAGTAATTTTCAACTAAAACCCGATTTTCACAGAAAATTTCAGGTTTTCATTATTTGTTTAGTCACAGTGGAAACCGTTATTTGCTGCATGGATGTAAATCTATAAATAAATCTATTTTTTTGGCTAAGAATGAATAAATCTATCTTCAATTTGTTGGTGCGAACACATCCTAATTTTCTCTTTGAATGAACATTTCTCTTTGGATGCTGATCATAACACATCTGAATTGAGATTCCTAAACTGGGGAAATATTTATTTTTTATTGGAATGTTGTTATCGTTCATTCGCTTTGAGCATAATTCCAAAATTAAAAGGTTAATTTGTTAAATTCTTGAAAATATAGTCTACGTTTTGTTTCGCGGTTGATAAAATGATGTTTAAATATGTTTTTATATGTATTATAAGCTTAAAAACGATAAAAGGATCATGAATAACGTTTAAAAAAAGCCATTTAACGATTTAAATAATGAGTTTTGGTGTTAATTTTTTTCAAATAAAGGGTTTTGATGTTCATTTTAGCAAGTAATAACACAATACAATAGTATTAACACAATAGTACGGTAACACAATATAATATGTTAAGCTAGGTTTTCATTTTACCAC
>CABFVZ010006806.1:0-15069 GCA_902151445.1 Timema monikensis | reverse complement strand
AAAAAAATCATATATGTATGTGCTATAAGAATTGTAGATTCATTATTCGAGTAAAACTTAAATGTAAGCGTAAAGTGAAAAAAATCAAACGTTAAAACAAGTACTAATAGTTATTTTAACATTACAGGCATACCTCACCCCCTCTATTTTATTATCGTTACTACAGTTTTACTAGTAACGCTGTTGACAGTATACATTTCTCTCCATGTTCTTTAAGTTACTACAGTATTTATGTTTCTTTAGATAAATTTCTCTTTGAATATATACAGTAGTTGAAACATATCCTAATATTTCTCTTTGGATTTTAAGTGGATATTTTTTCTTGGCGATAAAATAGCACCGTAAAAAATTAATACTATATTAATATTACATTATATTCATAAAGAACACACATTGTTCACGCAGTTTAATACTTAGTTCTCATTATGTGTTAGTATTTAAAAAAATATTCTCTTGGTAATCGATTGATTGCTTAGAATTTTTAATTCAAATCACTGATTAACTATTAAACAAAAAAACCTTTGAGCAGGCACCATTATTGAAACGACTAACCAGATTTTAAAACTATGTTGTACATATATCGTTCAGCCTAGGTTCAAAGAAAATCCCTTTCAAGTTTCGTTAAAATTAGTTCAGGTATTTAGCAGTCATTTTGTAAAAAATAAATCTGTTCAGTCAGATAGATATTAAGAAAGGTTAAATTGTTAAGTTAAAAAAGGATCTCACTACACTCGGTAGCTTGTTTAGTGCGAAACTTTTCAGTCAATGTTCCCCAAACTGTGGTACTCAACTGGGTTTTATTAGTCGTAAAATAGTAGTTAATGAATTAACAAAATTAACTCATTGTAACTTGGTGTAAATGACTTTCATAGGACGTTTTACTTTATCTGGACTCATTGGAGAAAGGAATTTTGTGACAATCAATAACATCGAACCCTCTTGAATAGGGAAAAGTGGTTTTCGCAATTACTTAAGTCTGTCCATCTATGTGTCTGTTTCACAACTTAGAGCCTAAACCATTTTACCGATCGGGCTAAAACTCTGTATTCTTGCAGGGCCGTTTCTAGGTGTTTTGCCACCCTAGGAGAGAATTGAAAAATGCCGCCCCTACCTTTTACTACCATCACTCTTTCCTCCTGTCATCCAGCCTAGAAGAATTAACACATTAGATATAAAAGAACTTGTATTCAACATTAAACAATAAAACACATCAAACATTAAATAACTGAATAAGCACAGTGCATGATATTTTATTTCGTTTTGAAATTCCTCTCTTCTAACTTCAATGGCGTTTATAGGGTTCTCTCTCTTAATCAAATGGTACCTTCCTTGTCTTTATTTTAGCAAAGTCTTTAATAAGCTTTATAATACCAGGCTAGTAGGCCATGTCTTTTTCTACTGAAATTGTGCCTATTCCCACGAGTCTTTCTTGGCTCATGGAACCACGCAGAGATAGATTTTTATTAATTTGAGCTTTGAGAAACTCCTCTCCGCACTTGACACTGATATCAGTAAAGTAAAAAGGATACGAAGAGCTACGAACAAATTTAGGAAAACCATTTTCTAGCTTGTCTAGGCACAGATATTTCAGCACATATTCGCGTTTCATATTTAGCATTTTTTTTTGTATTCGATGACTTATTCTCGAAAGTTCAGAGCAGAGATCTGCCACGTCAATGTCCTTTAGAAAATATGGAGTTTCACCAGGGCTATGCCCGGTTACAAAGGTTTCCAATTTGTTACACAAATTCATGATTTCTTTGGAAGTTCATCTTGAGGTCACTTATATTGTATAGAAAACAAAATATTCTTGCAATTTTATTCAACTGTGTGAATCGTTCTTTTACAGGAATAATTGCCTTGTCCAATATTGCCAAATAGTAATTTACTCTGAAATTCTCTTTGGGCTCAGTGTAAGCGAATAATTTCCTTTTCTTCCTTCCTATCTCTGGCTGAAAAATTGGCTCAATATTGATTTCTTCAGGTAGATCTCGAGCCTTAACCAAAACTCTCTAAAATTCCATGTCACTCCTCATGTCTTTTTGGATACTCTGTATTTTTTAAGCTCATTTGCTGTTTTCTCAAGAATAAAGTGCTTCTCTTGCAGCAGTTTACTGGTCGAATTGATTTGAAATAATATACTTTGCCATGTTACAACTGCCACAACAAACTCAAATGAAGATATGTAGTTAAGAAGTCCTTTGGCTTCAACCTTAGTTATGGTACCAGAAGAGCCTTTGAGAATTGAATCTTCAGTAATTTCAAACAACGCATCATATACATTAGGTAACTGATTGATACCTGATGGGAGTTAAGGCATCGATCCTGCTCGACATTAAAGTATCACTCATAGGTTTTATAGTTTAATACGGTATATTACGTTTCAGTACATCCTATCGACGTAGAAACGCAGCAAAAAATACATACAGTATATAACATCAAAAAAGGCTGTTGCTTCAGTGCAACACGGAGCAGCGTCATTTACCACGAGGTTCAGGGTGTGGGAACTGCAGGGGACATAGAAGACACACTGATTAATATCCATAATTTTCTTCTTCGGACCTATTTCCAGGCCCTTCATATTGATCCCGTTAACATAACCCTTACCTCGTAGGTCTTCAATTGACAATGACAAACTTTGGAGCTGATTGATCAGAACATGCCTGATCGATTCACCTGTGGTTTTGGTTAGTGATACAAATCCCAAAAAGTGTTATTTTATTCGCACGAGGTTGCTTTCTTCGAATTCTTCAATATAAGACTTAAATGACTGTTCCTGAAGATTGCACGATGTCCACAAATCTTATGATTACGGTCATTTCTTCAGTGCGGCTGATATCTGGGGTGCAATCAAGAATGATTAAAAAATACTTTGCCTTTTTAACCAATGAAATTATTTTCTCTTAGATACTGTTTTATAGCACTTGGATCAGTTCGTTTCGAATAATATTGCCTAAATAGTGAGAATGTCTTCTATCCTTATTTTTTATCCTCCTGAGATGTTCATTCATAATAGGATCAAACAAAGCGAGAAATTCCACATTTTTAAGAAAATTTCCATTGTCACAAGCCTAAAGTTTATTACTGCTGCCTCGGAAGGCCAAATTTTAGGCACCTATAACTCTTACAAGAGATATTACATGCTCGAAGATCTGATGCCAGTACTTTTCTTCTTCTTTAAACTTTTTTTGTACTAGTACCATCTATAGTTGCGTCTTGTTTTAGACTTGTATAGAGGCCCTTCCAGTTATGGAAGTTGGTAATATGTTCTAAACTCTTTTCGCGTGAAGACCAAATCGCAGATATGTTATGCATATCGTTGCATCAATTCTGAGTGAAACTTATACTTGAACTTGAATTTCTGACAAATACGTTGCAGCAAAAACAGTAAACTTTATCGGTTGATACAGAATACTTCTTCTCTATTTGGAGGTTTTCTTTTATAATGTACAGTTGAAAACTTATTTTTTTTCCATTTAAAGGAATTTTTTTTCTAACTGGTTTTGGCCTATTTTCAACAAAAATAGTTTTTAATTTGTCTCCATTTATTGGTAAGTCTTCCCAGGAAGCAGGATCTTAGTAATATATTTTTATGATTTCTTCAGCTATTATCGGGCGTTTACTTTAATCACCATCTGCATTTTCAAGGCTATCCTTTGCAGTATCTAATAAAATGTGTTTTTCTTGCTCTTGGTTGTTAACTTCTGTGTACTTGTCTGGTAGGCCTATATTGTTATCTTTTTCTGAGGTTGAAGTTGATGCCTCAGTGGTTTCAAAAGAACTCTCTGAAAGACGTAGACATTTTTCAATAGACCAGTTCAATTTTGATAGTTCTATTTCTCTATCCATCTTTCTTTTTCTGTACTGAACACCAGAGAGTTTATTTCCTGTCTGCCGTTTTTGATCCTTTCTAGCTGAAAAAATATAGGGCAATAATAATTCTGAATATTTTAGATAATAATTCTGTATATTGCATTAGAAAATTGTAACAACATTATTACCGAAAAATTTAAGAAGCCACTAGCCAGTAACATTAATGAAAACGATTTTCTTAAATCTATTTTAAAGTAAATATCTTTATTTCTACTCATTTCAAATATTAAATCAAATAGTAAGATGGTATTTTTCCATATACGATAAATTTTAAGAAAACAACAGCTAGTTTGTTTGAGAAAAAACAGTAGTTTTTTTCTACCTAAACAAAGATTTGTTTCATCCGAATTCATACTCCCTTTGCTGAAGTAATACGAATAAATGTGAGAAATATACGCTGTTATCCAACAGATTTGCGGTATACGCTACTAAATAGGCTTACACTTTACAGACACAGTCATACATACATATGTATGTACACAATGAGCTTCTTATAGTCGGGGCTTCCCCGTTTTACATCTTGCTACATATATTTTTTTAAATCGGCTTACTGTTTACAAATTAATGATTTTTTGCCGTTTGTTTTCTCCTGGCCATCACAAAAATTTAAATTATTAATCCAGTTACGTTTTTGTTTCTCGTATTCTTCAAACTTATCTACAATTATATAGGTAGGTTGCTAGGGACTAATTATATAACATTAATAGTAACTTATCTATTTTATATGAAACATGAATTGCACCTTACCCCTTAGATATGTTGAAAGAGAAGCACATAACATACATCTTGATCGATTATCAAAAATAAATAATTAATAGCAACACTAAAACTATCAACAGTATCACTCAATAATACAACTGGCAATTGACAAAAATGACCTGCAGGGACAAAAACAACAAGATGGAGGGATGTGTCAAGTCACGACATGATTGCAAGTCGCAGCTCAAGTGCCTCCTTCCAGCGCTCAGCAGAGATGAATCAGGGTCATGACATATTTTTATTTAAGTTTCGTACTCAGTAGCGGCTCTTTACTTTCTTACCTTTGAGGCAGGTAGAGGCAATGTTTACATTAGTCAAAGTAGCACTTATTAATTGTTCCTTTTGCTTTGGAAAAAAATTATGTTTTAATTTTACCTTTATTTAATTATTTTTTCTCCTAATTTGCTCAATTTTTTCGCTGTTTAATTTCAAATTAATTTTTTTTTTCCACCCTTTGGTTGACCTTAAAATTTGACCACCCTAGGCCGCCACCTAGTCTTGCCTAATGTTAGGGATGACCCTGTATTTACGGTTTACATAACGTTTCTACAATAATTTTTTGTAATTTAATGGGTAACCACAAGTATAGTGGTTAATGTTATTCAGGATTATTAATTTTATTCCCCTATTAATCCCATATCAAAGAGTAATAATGAATACAATTTCCCTCATGTTGGATGGACGTCGACATATTTGTGAAGTTTCTAAATAATTTTATTGAGTGTGCATGGCCATAAAAAGATTGAACTGGGCTTTTAGTCCTTGATGGATATTCTAGTCATAAGCCGTTGAGATCTATAAAGATTTGCCGCAACTGTTGATCATAATGTTAACGTTGCCTCCACATACGACACATCATATTAAACCGTAGGATGTGTCAGTTTTTGGAGCATTGAGGTCATACCTGAATACAGAGATGGACTTAAGGTATGATTATACAACGTGAGCTATGGGCAGTGTTTTTCTGTTTTTCTAATGCCGCTATGTTCATGAGAGATATCCAAGAACTGTTGATATCAACATATTAAGAAAATTAAACTCAAAATTTCTACTGGAGCAATATTTTTTGGGGTTGGGGAGGGGGATGTTTTTCTTTTAAAAAAATTGCTAATATACTTACATTTTCTCGCATTCCCAATAACCCCATCTTAAGGATTGCAAACAATCCCGGTAAGCACCTCCACGAATATGATAAGGGCCCCATTAATAAGAAGAGCTTTTTTTTGAAAGAATTTACACCAATGGCTATAATAAATGGGTCTGATAAAACTGATATAAATTCCCTGTATCCCCATGTTTTTGAAGAACATTATATTTCAGCTGCAGAAGCAGTTACTATTACTTTTAAATAATATATTTAAGCTTCTTCTATTTCTTCAAATCTTGTTGCACACAATCCAATTGACTATAATTCATCTTGTGATAATCATGGTGATGAAAATGACTTCGTTAAATAAAAGTTTCCACTTACAGTAACTCTGAAGTTTAAGCAACCCTATATAATTCAACCATCACTGTTCCTAGAAAATATGTCCCAGGTAAACTTATTTCCAATTTGCCATGAGTTTCATCAAATGTTTCTTTAAGTCTTCATAAGAGGAAAGAGGAACAAGATATGTTCGAAAGCTATAACAAGCTCGCCAAACAAAAAATATTTCTATACAAAGAAATAACAAACATTTAAAAAAAACATGTAAAAAAACAAGAAAAAAATAACTCAACCGCAAATGTCAAAATCTTGAAAAAAAAAAGTGGAACAAAACTAAAATAAAAACAC
Organism: Timema monikensis; assembly: GCA_902151445.1. Lineage (NCBI taxonomy): Eukaryota > Metazoa > Arthropoda > Insecta > Phasmatodea > Timematidae > Timema > Timema monikensis. Next base: position 8,660 of record CABFVZ010006806.1, on the reverse strand, counting down.
TAGGCCTAGCGCTTGTTGCAAATTATCTCTCCCAACTCCATCTTGTGCATCGTCGCTTTCAGATAAAATATCACTGCCAAAATATTCAAAACATCAAGATCTAAGTTTATTCCATATTAAACTTGTTCAGATGACACAATGTGTGTAATGTGTAGATAGTTTTATATCCAAACATCTTCAGATTGATAGATAACGGGTTCATTCAGTGCCTAATGGATGCATGAAGCACTGATAGTACACCAGAAGAGATAACTTTATTTCTGATTATATTCCTTAAGAAAGACAGAAAATGATAAGAATAATATGTTTGTATTTGAACTGGTTCTCGTTTTAAAATTGTGTTTTAAAAATAACATTTGTGGTCAAAGATTGATTACAAGTCGAGTGAGTTATTTTGTGTGTATATATCTTTACAAATAATTTATTTTATATATTTTTAATTAGAAAAATTGTATAATTATGTCCTTGAAAAAATAAAGCTACTGTTTCCCCATTTTTATATCATAATACAAGAATGGTTACTTATTATTATTATTAACACTGCGTCTTACTACCCGTTCGGGCTATAAGCACTCACGCTAATGTATAATGGTAGGGTGATTGTAAAATGAAATGGAGGACTTATAGTTTAACGTGGGATCCAAACCACGGTGAAGGCCTGGCATTCCACACATTCACAAGTTGTGATTAATACATTTCTTGTCAGAGGTGAAGGAAGGGTTTGGTAATCAGATAAATCTGTGCCGGGACCGAGGATTGAACCCCGGACGCCAGCACAGAAGTCTGATACCTTACCCCTAGACCACCAGATCACCCAGTGGATACTTAAAACGAGTTTTTCATTTATTTAAAATTATTTAAATTAGTGTAAATGCATTATATCCATATACACTTTAATAACTCCATGGCATCAATCAGCGAGAGAGCTAGACAAACCGAGCGGCCGCCGTGTGTTGACGAAATTATTGTCAACATTTATGGGTGTAGGGTGTAATGTGGTCAGCACAACAAACCCTCCATCCGTTAATCTCAGTTTTCCTAACTGAAGCTGCTATTGACTTGTTCAAACAACTCATTTTTCCTCATGAGACCGAGTTTGACCTCGTTCTGGTACCACTACTTCACAAATACATTTTGAAACAAAAACATGTACTTTTTTTAAACATCACATTATACGATTTTGTACTAATTTCATTTATTGTTTATGGGACGAGGAAGTTTATATTTATAGGAAGTTTAGCCGCATTTGCGTGTAAGAAGAGTGGAAAACCATTTTGTAAAAACCATCCTAAGTACACCCGACCGAGATTTATACTTCGACCTCCCCGTTATCGGAAGTCTAGTCGATTGCAAGAGAGGCCCTTTATACCTCGCAGCCACTCAAGTGGTTAACATGTACTTAGCTGACTGTAAAATACCAATTACATTTACAGTAAAAATGTCTTAATACATTGAGCTTCTCTCTTTGGGCGATTCTCTATCCCCCACCTTCACCTTCGAACTATTTCTTACGGGTGACCTGGTGGTCTAAGGGTAAGGTGTCAGACTTCTGTGTTGGGGGTCCGGGGTTCAATCCTCGGCCCCGACACAGATTTATCTGATTACCAAAACCTTCCTTCACCTCTGACAAGATATCTTGTGAATGTGGGGAGTGCCAGGCCTCCACCGTGGTTCGGATTCCACGTTAAACTGTAGGTCCTTCATTTCATCTCACAATCACCCTACCATTAAACATTAGCGTAAGTGCGTACAACCCGAACAGGTAGTAAGACGCGGTGCTTATAATAATATTTTTTACGAAAAGGTGGAGAGAGTACGTTGATAGGGAAAAGATATGAGACTACGTAGATCTATTTTAAAAAAAGCTGTTCTAATTTGTTATTATGCCTTTTAACAAATTGTTACCGCCAGGGGGTGAGTAATCTTAAATATTAACCAAACTATTCAAATTCAGTGCCTCTAAATTTTAACTCAATTGCAATATTTTCTAAGACTTATAATGGTGTTTAAATTTGTTATTGGTGAGCCTTTGTATTCTTTGAACACAGTACCTCTTTTTTTTAAATATATATATATAAATATATTTCTTTTGGAGAATTCAACTTGAAATATTCGAATTGACTGCTTATATATGCACATAACGTACATACTAACTTAACACTAGAACATATGCACCACATTGTTTCCTAAACGTATATTTATTACCGTCAAAGGGGAAGGGGAAGCCCCAATAACCCCATTATATATTTTTCTTCTATACCTGGAATAAAGCCCATGACCTTTAACACAGTCGAAAGACGTGCTGCTGACTCAATGCATGTTTTGTTGAGTGTATAAACAAATTATCAAGCTGGATAATACAACTTTAACAGTATCTACTTAATTACCTACGATGTTGCATAAGAATCTTGAAAGCTTACTGCCTCACTTAAAAAAGTACGCCACCTATTTTTAAGTTGAGCTAGATCCATACAGTCCACCTCATTACAATCCATCCTTATCTTGAGCTAGTTCTATACAGCCCACCTCATTACAATATATCCCTATCTTGAGATAGGGTGTACTGAGGTGGACTGGATAGAACTATCTCTTTCAGGCCCAATCTAATATTATTCTCCCATCTGCCTCTATGTATTCCCAATGAACTATTTTTCTTGGGTTTTGCCAGGCAATACCTAAGACATGGTTCTAGATTCTCCCATTCACATTGCACGTCCTTCCCACCGTAATCAGTGATATTTGACTATACTAACAATTTATGTGGAAATGTATGTGGAAAACTACAAGAAACGATCTTATGCAACAGATTGAGGAAGCATCGTGAGATTGTTGGCATGCACCAGCAGCAGTACGGCTTTAGAAGAGGCAGATCTACGGAGGACGCTATCTGCGAGGCCATGAACCTTGTTGATAGGTTAAGTGGGAAATATGTTATTGGGATATTCGTGGACATATCGGGAGCATTCGATAATTTATGGTGGCCATCAGTGCTCAAATGGTTAAGGGAACTAGAATGTCCGGGGAGTCTCTACAGTTTTTATGGACTACTGTAGGAACAGATGCAACCCTGAGATGTCCAGGAATATCAATAAGTAAGAAACTCACAAAAGATTGTCCCCAGGGATTGGTCTGTGGACCAATCTTTTGGGACATAGGGCTCGAACCCGGTTTGTTGGAAATAGAAGCGCTCCCAGGTACGGCGGGAGTGGTCGTATTTGCAGATGACTTACTGATAATTGTTGAAGCCAAGTCAAGATTGGAACTTGAGACCAAGAGTAATGTGGTTCTCGCTGGGCTGAGCTCTTGGTATAAGAACATGAAATTAAGCCTGGCATCTGTGAAGACGACGTATGTGCTGTTCAAGGGAGCAATGAAGAGAAACCCTATGATAAGGATTGACAGACAAGTGTTTAGACAAAGTATAAATACCAGATATTTAGGAGTTACGTTGGATGAAAAGCGTGGCTTCACTATGTACGTGGAGAATATGTGGAAGAGCCTTAAGACTAATGAACAAGATTATTAACATAGGACAGAGTCGGTTTAGACTGCCCAGGCTTTGTATACGAATCTACCATCAAGCCTTATTAGTCTCCATCGTGGGTTATGGGGCCAGCGCTTGATCATACCGGTTCAAACTCGTACGGGGTGAAAGTAAGATCCGATGACAAAAGAGAAGTATTCTCCTAAGGCTATCCGGAGCCTTTAGAACAGTTGCGACAAATGCATTGTGTGTGGCCTTAGGTATCTGGCCACTATAACTAAGGAAGAGAGCGGATATATACTGGCTACGGAAAAGAGAGTTAGACAAGGTTGCTAAACTGACAAGGGAAGGAGTAATAATTGGTATCCAGGTGAGGAAAGCATTGCTGTATGAGTGGCAGACAGAATAGAATCAAAGAACAACTGGAAGAAGAACTTACCAACTCTTTCCTGATGTCAGAGATCACCTAAAACTAAAGATTTACAGCCTTCCCCTGGGCTAGTTCACTTTATCACTGGACATAGGCCGTACAGGGCTGTTCTATACCTAATACGCTTGACAGAAGACAGGCTATGCGAATGCGGAGTGGAGGTTATCGCCGAAAACATTGTCAACTAACGGTAAAAGAGAGGGAAACCATGCAAGTTCCATTACAGGCCGGAACAATTTATTATAATATGATAATATATTATATTGCATGACATGGATAGGTGGGGGTTCCTAGATGCTATCGCGAACGACTTGTCAAAGAGAGAAAAGGAGAGAGATATAGCAGACAGGAAGACAGGTTAGATAAGACGAACAAACGGAAGACAGACAAGGTAATGAAACCACGGACACTACAGAAGGTGACGACTCGACATCAGAGACAGAATCAGAGGACATACTATGAAACTGGTGCCAAGACTTAGATGAGACAAAACACAGATCTTACCGACTGGCAGAGTGGAATGGGACGAGGAACTCCAGGTTATCCGGAGCCCAGCTGAGGAAGGCTCCCTTAGGATGCCAGAAGTGAAAGCTGCTGAGGGACCTGAGGCAGCCAAGTTACCAGCTGAGAATTAGAGTAATCGAAGAACATCAAGAGACGGAGGGAAAAAACCCTCAACTAGCATGGTCTGGCCCACTTGGCAACAAGTGCGGTGCTGAGCTGGGGCTTCCGGTCCATCAAGGTTTCTTCATTGACTGTTATCAGTAGACGAAGAGACGAGGAAGAATATTAAAAACCTCTGCGGCCACTGAGTTTCAAGAAATGTATTAAGTTAAGTTAGTTTTAGTTTATATTTTCTTATGTTGTTTCATGTTTAGTTTTAAGTCCAAGGTAATGGTTTAGCTGGAGGTAGGTGGAACGAAATTTCTGGTAGGGCACCTCCCCAGGTGGTGGATAGGGGGATGCTCGCCCCCACTGGGGCCCACACCGATCCGGGGACTATTATATCCGGAGACGCTGGGACACACAGTGGAGCAGGGTATCAAGGGCGTAAAATACCCGGGGCGGACCACCTAGTAGGATAAAATTAGAAGATTGGGAAATAGGGACACTTATATTAGGAGCTATAATCAATATCAAGTCAAGTAAAATTATTTTAAATTGGATAACTAGTAATTAGCGGAGGTAGATAAACAATTTAACATAGGTTCTGAGTTACAATCTAGGCCTCAGGACAAAAAGTAATGATAATCAAATAAATAAATACACTAATAATATCTTGTGATGATTACAGATTTTTTAACTAGTCATTATACAACATCCTTCATTCGCCAGGATTTTCATCCCAAATAACTTCCTAAGCACCTTGTTTTTGAAAATCCTAAATTTATTTTATTCGTGTGAGGTAAAGTAAGATCTACAAATAATAAAAATATTGTTAATATATAAACCTAGAAACCAAACTCCCAGAATATTTTAAGAATCACCTAAGTTTTTTCAGTGATCGAACTACCATGGCCAACCTTAAAATAATATTTTGGATCTCATTTATAGTTTTTCTACACCAAAAATGTGTCAGTTTGCCAAGTCACATCTTGAACGATTGAAATGATCACGTTTTATCAGTTTCAACAAACCTTCATAAAAAAAATACTCGACTCGCGTAAAAACGTATAACCCGAATGGGCTGTAAGACGCGTTGCTAAATAATAATAATAAAAAAACTCATGACAGCGTCCAGCCCATAATAAATAAAGAAATAAAAAAATAGATGCGTGTGTATTCCTCGAGTAACTTTTAAGCCAATAGATGGATTTTGACCAAGTATTGTAAAATCCCATTTTTATAGAAAGGGCCTTCTTTTAGATACAAACATTTTTATGGCCAACATCGATATCATAAAATTACTATTCTATTAATATTATTTATCTAGTATTGATATTCTCTATCTAAAGTGCTAGCAACCAATAAAAATATTTTATGTACGATTACGTTAAAGTAGGCCTAGTAGCTTTTACTGTAAAGCATTCAAATAAGGCCCTTCCTAAGAAAATTACACTGTACAGTCTCACATAAAATATATCTAATTTAACATTTTTTTATTTTCCTTCAGGCCACTAATCTGGTACAGACATGTCCAAACTTAGAAAAATTATTATTTGTCAGTGAATTTAAACCGCCAAAGCGTCCTGTCCTCTGCCTCTTCCTTCATCTCCCATAATTTTATTTCTTACTTTAAGTCATTTAATATTTGAATTATCCTCCTTCCTATCCTCTTATTTCCCTCAACCATTCCTTCTATGACGTCGTACTGAAGACAGTTCCTCCAAATTGTGTCTCCGATCCAGTTTCTTTGCACCGAAAAATAACATCTTCTCACTTCTTAATTCGTCACCCTGTCTGTCCACCTAGTCTTTTCAAATATAGGTCCTTGTATTTTGTTTGAAAATTGTTTTTAAAAAACGTATTTTTAGTGGATATGCAATTGACTAGGTTTAATTTCTACATATCCTTTTAAGACAATAACTTCGAGTTCAGTCTATACAAAATAAACAAGATATGCAATTGACTAGGTTTAATTTCTACATATCCTTTTAAGACAATAACTTCGAGTTCAGTCTATACAACATAAACGAGATAAATACCTCCTAGTTACATTAATAATATGTAGTTGCAGGTGTATTTTAAATTGCCATAGGGAGCATTTCTATAAAAATTGATTAATATATTATATTTGAATTTTTAAATGAAAAGGAATTATTAATATTATACATATTTATGTAAAAAATATTAAATATAAATAGGTGTATGGTCTTTTTTTAATGTATTTTACGCGCAAAAAAAAACCACTTTAATGCATTATAAAACATAAATAAGTAAAATAATTTTAATAGTCACCTTTCCAAACTCATTAATTAATAAATAATAAAAGTTACATTTAAAGGGGTAACACAAATATAGGAATCATTTAGAAATAGCTCTATAATCGGGTGCAAGTTTGATCAAGACTTTTAAGAAACTACCCCCTACCCCCCCCCCCCCCCCNNCCCCCACCCCCCCAATTTTTTAAATTTTATCTTAATTGGTGTATTATTTTGTTTTAGTGTTCAAAAATCTCAAGAAAAGTTGTTCTAGAATATTTTCAGATATTGTTGACTAATAAAATATAATATCTACAACAATTGTACTACCATCTGGATAAAGTAAAGGAGAGTCAAGATAGTATTCCCCCTTCCAAGATGACAAATTATTTTAATAAGACTGTAAAAGATATATTAAATACAATTAGTATAGTAAAGAGGCTGAAGATATTGTCAAATACAAAGAGCAAGTTTAAAGAGCAGATCTAATTCTAGACATTAAAAAAGTACAATTTTGTAAACATTGAAACGTCTATAAAACTGCGATTTTGAAAGGAAAAAAAAGTTAAGAAATTAATATCTCTTAAATCTCACTTTTCCCAACAAAGAAAATTTTCTTGTGTAGCTTGCTAGGTTTTGTTTAAAAGGAGACTGAATTTTCACATAATTTAACATCCATGTTTAAATTTAGCTGTTAGAATATAACTACATTTTATATAGGAACTTAAGCTCTATAAATCGAACATCATTGAACAATTTTGATACTATTTTAACCCGATTGTTCAGATACATTGAATAATTTAACTAAATATTACACCGTTGATTCCTCGGTGTATTCAAGATTATTATATTATCAATGGGAACTGAAATGATGATTATAATAATTTACAAGAACAAAAACACAATCGAACACCTTCGTGTTAAGAGTTGCCCGCAATGTTTCACGTCTTAAATTTCATTAGTGACGTTTACGGCGTATTCACTTGAAAACCTTGCTATTAAACTTTTCGTGTATGGCGGGTGGATGCGTGCCAAGGCGCAGGTAATTGTTATGTTATTTATTGGCGCCTCCTTACACCTCACCTCCCCCCCAACCCTTTCGCACTGTTCGGATGATGTAACGGAAGCAAACATCTCGGGAGAGGTAAATAATGAAGGGAATAAGGAGGAGTCACGTAAACTAACAGCTCCTCCACTTTGAACGCTGTTTACATTCGTTTAACGGATCTCCCGAGGGTGTCTTCATTCCGGTTTATTGCAGTGAATGGAAGGCGACAAAGGTCGAGCTGGGATGGCTGTTCATTGCCTCCTCTTTAGTTGTCATCGTAAATACAGCTCTAGCATGTCACTTTTTTTTTTTTACGGTTATATTTTTATGTGCAATTAATTTAATGATATGTATTTAATTTTTAGGTAAAAATCTGTAAATTATGGTTTGGTCTCAAAATACTATCAAACCAGTTTTTATTATTTCATTTTTTAAATCTTCAGTTTTCAGTAAAAATTCAAGTTTGTCCCACAAACCAATTTATTATCATTTGATCTTCTGTTTCCTAATTATATTTAATAACACAACGCAATCCAACACTTTTTGGTCTTCAGTCTCCCAATTATATTTAATAACACAAACCGATCTAGTCAAAAACCTATCAAAATAAATGTTCCCGATTCTCAATAATAATTAATCAATCTATCTAATATCGCTAGTAGCACAATTAGTAATTAGGAAAACCCACCAGTAGACATACATTTATGTAGGATTAGCAGGGCCTATATCTAAAAATAGAAACTATAATTAGATCTATTATTATTATTAGCACCGCGTCTTACTACCCGTTCGGGTTATACGCACTTACGCTAATGTGTAATGGTAGGGTGATTGTGA
>CABFVZ010006805.1:0-15078 GCA_902151445.1 Timema monikensis | reverse complement strand
TTACATACAACTTTAGGAGAAATATAAATATATTTAATAAAATAAGTGAAGTAGGTTTTTTTCCTTTTCCATGTTCTTTTTTTTCACACTATCCTTATATTTAATTACTTCTACAAATTCCAATTCATTACATATTATCCGTATCTTGATATACTTATCTTAATTTCACCTTACTACATTTCGTCCCTAGTTTGAGATAGCTCTCTCCAGTCCAACACATTACATTAATGCCATATCTTGAGCTAGTTCTGGGCTGTAATGGAGTGAACTGATTGGAACTAACTCAAGTTAGATATAAGTAGGTGATGGATACACTTTGTGAGTGCAGCAATAAAATGTATAGTGTATAATACCATAGAGTATGTGAATAGGTATGTTTTGAAATTAAGGGATGGTAGAGTGAAGGGGATAATTTTATTCCTCACGACGTGTAATAATTGTGTTACTGGGGGTAGCCACGCAATTAATTGAATTATTACCACGGGTGAAGCTAGGTAATCTTACTAGCTGCTAATTTATGTCTAGAGGTTTGATCTATAAATACAAATAATTTGAGTAGCTTCATTAACTGTCACTCTGTGGCCTCCACGAGGGTGGTATTAAGAAAAGGCGAATACGACATAAAGGATGACCAATGAAGGAAATGTAAATAATATCAATAAAGTATTAATGTTAGTTTCATCTACGTCCACCTTCTGGTGCAACGTAGCGCTATCCAGCCATAAACAAGCAAGTGAACAGGCGGTGTTGACGTGACGTGACGTGACGGAGCCTAGAACAAACACAAGTTGCCGTCTTGCAGAAGAGGGGAATCCTTCTGAACACTTGTTATCATAAGGTTTCAACTGTACACAAGTGTTCCCTCACTATTCCCTTCTTATCCAGGTTTCTCTGTGTCATGCACGGGGTATAGTCTGTCACAAACAACAACCACACTTAATGACCCGGTTGTCAGTTCGGTAGCTTGTAGGCATTCACTAATAGTTGTTATGAAGCTTGTATTAACACTTGTGGCTTGACTAAACATCAACACATATGCTAGTGGTAGAGACTCTAAGACTCTCTGGTGGTCGAACGGTCTAGGGCATGGTTCTGTGCGGTCCATGAACCAACATACAATACGGTCCTATTAATATTACTATAAACGTCAAATAAACACACCATATAAGATTATGACCTTTAAAACTTGGTCCATTTTGTTTTGGCAAATAAAGCTATTGATGTTGATGCAGATTGTTTTAACTCTTTACTAACCAGAGATTTGTCCCAAAAATTGATATAAAATCTCCACCAAATATGTTCAATTCTAAGGACGGTGACGATATTACATTTTTTGAAATGCGGCTTCCTCGGTATTTTCAATTCTCCAATGACTTTGACACACCTTGTCTTAGGCACCATTCTAGCAATATTATTATTATTATTATTAGCACCGCGTCTTACTACCCATTTGGGTTATACGCACTTACGCTAATGTGTAATGGTAGGGTGATTGTGAGATGAAATGAAGGACCTACAGTTTAACGTGGANGGGTTATACGCACTTACGCTAATGTGTAATGGTAGGGTGATTGTGAGATGAAATGAAGGACCTACAGTTTAACGTGGAATCCGAACCACGGTGGTGACCTGGCATTCCACACATTCACAAGATGTCTTGTCAGAGGTGTAGGAAGGGTTTGGAAATCAGATAAATCTGTGCCGGGACCGAGGATCGAACCCCGGCCGCCAGCATAGAAGTCTGACACCTTACCCCTAGACCACCAGGTCACTTCTAGCAATAGACTGGACAAAAGATGACGGGCGGAGATTGGGCCTAGAATCCTATTCATCTCTGCTGGAGCTGGTCTCAATAAATATCTTTCCATGCAAAGTTGAGTACAATTTGTCTAAATTATACCTTCATTATCCTTAAAACATTTGCATAATTAGTTATAATACAGCTATGACTAAGGGGCGTAGTCATCGATGTCACCAGAATTTGAAAAAGACGCGAGGAAGAAACAAACTCTCACTGTTACACGAGGGAAGAGACGCGCAGTGACCAAGATGGCGACAAGACGTGTGTTGCTGGTCGTTGCATACTTAACTATGATATAGTATACGGTGACTAGCGTAGAAGTGGGTTGATTGTACAAGCAGAAGTTGTTAATTGTATAGTAATACATATAAAAGGTATACATTCTAACAATAAATTAATATATAATAGGATCAACGTATTATTATATAAGTGGGAATCTTCCTTATATAATAATTGCATCGTTAAAAGAAGCTGAGCTAGCCAGGGATAGATATCAAGATTATAAGACATCTTTACGTATATTTCTTCAATTGGAGCCCAACAGTAGGGGCTTTCAGCAAAGAAGCCTTATTGAGAGTTTTCTAATTGACGAACCATCGTGGGGCTCTTTAGGGAGTTTTACAATTGGCCACCAAAGAAGGGGAAACTATAGTTTTATAAAGTTTCACACCCCCATTATTTGGTTTCCGTAGCCCCAAGGGATTATATAGATTCTTCAGTTTAGAACCCCTGGAATAGTGGATTAACACGTAGACACAATAAATTGAATTATTTTATATTTTTATGGTATATTTGGAGTAACCCACTACATTCCTGGCATTTTTAGTTTTCCATGTTTCCTAAAACTGTACAATGATTTAGGCGTGATTGAGTAACACACAGACAGACAATATTTAATTTGTATATTGTATTAGTAGGATTTAACCTTTCTTGGTATCTTGGTTTTTGAGATACTATATAGCACCTAAACACATATACTTAAACACACAGAAGACACATAAAGTAAATACAAATATATTATCTTATTTTAATTCAATGTTATAAGTTTATTTATTGATATATTGGGATTATAAATGTGTAGTGAAGCCTTGAAGTCAATGATACAATTACAAATAAAAATGTACAGTAAAAGCAATAGATCATTTAATCACAGGATATTGTAATATAAACTGGTCAAAGCAGAACTTTTTACATCTCACATCTGTAGATACATGGCTGTATTGTATGTTATATTTTATATTACTAATTACTAATTACTATTCATAAATTGTTTTCTCAAAAAGAATCTGATGCACCACTCCTCTTAATGATGCTACCACTGATGGTGGTATCCAAATGTTTATTTCCACTGTCCTCTGTGACTTCTGAACTTGACTTACTTATACCTGACAAATTCTTTTTACTAGTTACTTAAAAGGGTTTAAAGACCCTCTATCCTTTTACTCATCTTTTTCCCCCCAACACTCCACAACACAAACAAATCTTAACGTCTTAGCGACGTAACTCACTAATCTTCATATAAGATTCAGTCCCACCAGAGATTGCCAATATTCCAGTCTGTAGGACTGTAGGATTATATTAAGAGAGAAAGAAGCATATACACTAAAGTTCCTTAATACACATGTGGCGATAATAGATCGTAGGTCCGTAATTATATTAGATTTACATCAGCGACTGGACTAGAGGGTTTTCACACTATTTGTGTACATTGTTTATAATTCAGTATTTTATCAAACATTTTACTGAAAGGGATAAAATTTTCCAATACTATACTTCCCTCCCCCACCGACTAAGCCCCTGGCATATCTTGTATTAATTGGTTATGATGCTTATAGCCCGTCATATAAAGGGAACATTTATATCAAAATTATTTGTTTTTATATTTCAATTCAGCACTTAATAAATGGCGAAAATTATTTACTATAAACATTTAAGATGACCACACAGAAAATGTTATAGCTACAACTAAACTAACTAAAGTAGAAAGAAGACACGACAGATAGTCTCCTTGCCGTTAATTCATCACTGTGAAGGGGGAAGGTCATGTTTTTACAATGATTAATCTTTCTGCCATGCCAGTATTCAAACCCGCACTATTTAACTCAGTAGGAAGACATTCTACCATAATCATGGTAGCCAATACTATGGATTATTTTTAAAATATTCAGAGAATATTACTAAAGAGGGGCATTTCCTTACAATCCTACTTTTGTTTAATTAACAACCATCATGAAGTCAAATACTCAAAAAATTAATTTATTTTTATTTAAATCTAAACAATATCCTTTTAACGGTATAACCTATATTGGTGCTAGATGTAAAATGAGCTTATTTGCTCTTTATGTATTAGTTCAAAATATTAATAAGTAATCAATATTTGTTTAATATGGTGCTTTAAATAACAGTCTCACTTAAGTTGAATAACCCCAAAATGTATGCTCTTTGTCAAAATTATCATTTGTGGGATATATTGATGGCGTATGATTGATTTAAATTATATTATTTAATACAACTGAACTTTCATGCAAAGTCACGCAACATGTTTGTATAAAATTACAGTTTTATATCCTATTTTACTAATATCCTCCTCCAAATCTAATCAACCTCAAATTTACTAACTACTATGAAAACTCTAAGAAAAAACCTCACCTTAAATACAATTTTGGGAACCCACTATCAAATTCATTGTAAAACTGATATAATCGTAAGAAATGTATTAATACATTTCACAAATATATTCGTTTTGTCCTGGAAGTGGAGGAAGTGAGGTTCTTGTGTTTTATTATCTCCAGTGAGAAGGCACTGTGGAGGGTTTGTAGTAAAAGAAACGTCACTGATAACGCTAACTCGGTCTTCAACGAAGAACTGAAGTTTCCGGTGTGATAACATTCAAGGCAGAAGAGAGGAGAGTGTGCTAACAGCAAAACCTTCAAGAGAGGGGTGTTTTATTGGCGAGCGTCTTGACCTCATTTCAAGGTTCGATAAACGAACCTAGATACGAAACAAGAACAAGCTTTCCAAATACAATCCTACAGACTATAATAATTACTAATCGTGTTAAAATTCAAAGATATATTAGAGCTTATTTGTATTTGTTATCTTTTGTTATTTGTATATTATTGATCTGTAATATTTTGTTTTATATTTATTTAGTATTTTGATTTATTAGATTCGCAAATAACATAAAAAATTTATAGATGTATAATTATTATAAGCCTACTTAGTGCATAATACATACATTTATATATGTATATATTATATATATTAATATATAATAAGTATGTATATTATATATATAATATACATTAATATATAGTAAGTATGTATATTATATATATATTATATACATATATAATATATTATAGTTATATATTATATACATATACAATATTATATAAGCTATGTTTATATTATATATAATATATTATATATGTTACGTATGTATTAATAATATATAATATATGTGTTTGTATGTATATATTTTATATATAATATATGTATTTATATATATATATTTTATATATGAAATATAATATAAAATGTAATATATTTTTATTATACACACACACACACACACTCGTTTTAATATTCTGGTAGGCAGAATAGTATTCAACAGTTTAAAAAAGTCACTAAATCTAGTCTAATATAGGCCTATTTATACGTCATGTCATATCTGTCACTTATGATATATAAGATTAACACCTAAATATAATATTTATACTATACCTATTAAAATATTATTAATGCTGTCCCCCCCAAAAAATTAGATTTATAAACTGTTCTTACTATTCCAATTGTACTATACAAATTACATACTTATTAGTAAGGAACGAATAAGATAAAAAGAAGGAGATAATGCAGAATGATTTAAAAGGAAATAAGTATCTGTTCTGAAAGTGGGTAAAGCGAACGAAACAATGAGTGCAAGAACTATGGCATTCAGAATGAATGTGGTGAAATGATCTGGGATAAACACAGTATAAGAATACGATGGAGGGAGTAATTTGAGCAATTTTATGGCGAAAGAATAGTTAAAGTAGCATAAAATATGTAAAACTGAAAGACGAGTGAAATAATTATTGTGGATGAGTTGTTAAAAGCTATAAAATAATGGCAAACCCGCGGATGGAGATCATCATAGGGTAATACCTACGTGTGGGTGCATTGTACTTTTTACCAGATTGTGTGAGTTGTTCAATGTGTGTGCTGGGATTTTGAATGTTGTTAGTGAATAGAAGACTACTAGCATTTTTCCTTTATTCAAAGGAAAAGGCAGTAAGAATGAATTTAGGAATTAAAAGGTAAATAGTTTGTTGAGTAAGGCAAAGTTTTTGGTAAGGAGCGTAAATAAATTGTGTACAAGATTTGGGGTGTACAATTTGGTTTCATGCCAAGTAGAGGTTGGATGGACCATTTGATTGCATTGAAACATGTGATTGATATATTTATGGCTGTAAGGAAGAAAGTGTATTGTCCATTTTGTTGATTTGGTTTAGGCATTACGATTGGCTGAATAGAAGTATTTTGTCATGTATTATTCTGAGAGAGTAAGGAGTGAATGCATTAACTCGTTTGTGTTTGGTGACAGGCAGAATGGATCTTCTTATAAATGTATCCACATCTAATGTAATGGTTTTTGATAAGTATGGGTAAGGAAATTATTGTCAAACTAATTAATATAATTGGAAAACTGTTAGAATGAGTGAATGATTTTGTGTATCTGGGAAGAATGTTTTGTAAGAATTAAAGCTTAAATGGTTAAATCGACAAACGGGTAGTGCCTCTTGGAGATTATATATATATATATATATATGTACCGTGTGGATTACTGCAGATAATGAAGTAGTATCTAAAGAGGCAATTTTGGCAGTAGATAAAAATTTATAAATGCCAACATAATTTTGTGTATGTGAAACGTGGGTTTGTCATAAGAAACACAAGAGCAAGTTGAATGTGATTGAAATACAATATCTAAGAAATATACGTGGACAAACTTGTATGTTTTAAGCTCAATGATCGAAAACGCTCAATGACTGAAATAAACGACCAGAACGTGTTGTTATAAAGGAGAAACAACCACAACGTGAAATTTCGCGTTCTAGTCGCTTTTAAAGAGCCAAAACGCCTTCTGGCATTATGAAAAAGGGTGAAAAGCTAATTTCGTGTTTTGGCTGTTAAAGAACATGACTACAACGCGTTCTGCCACTATAAAAAGACCACAACGCGTGTCATGATCGTTTCTTTTTATGGGAACAACGCAATAACTGAAGCTGGACGTACATGTATGGTAGGAATTAACTAGTGCGTTTGCTAGTACTTGAGCTTTCCTTTGATATCATCCCCGCCATCATTTGTCCTTGATCATGCGCTCTACTAACATATTTAGAATCTTTAGAAGGTCTCATGTTGTCACTCATCAATAGTAAGTGATGAAGGGGGAAGTTGGTAGTTTTTACATGTCTGTTAAAAATTTGAAGAATATTTTTACAAAAAAAGTAAATGAGTTGAATAAGGCAAGCAATAATAGGAGCTTGTTTCTTAATAATTAGCATTATGACAACATTCTACGGGAAGTAAAATAAGTTCAGATATTGCGAAAGAATAACCAAGAACTGTTTTCGAAACATCACTAGCGTCTTAAAACATATTATATCATGAACATATGGAGAAATTTATTGAATGTGGCTCAGGAGAAATTGATGATTCAAACATCCGTTATTACTGTAGGATGAATGAGCTGTTCGATGTTTTGGAAACAGCTCTGTTTCGGGATAAATGCCAACAGGGTATAAAATAGGAGGATGAATATTAAACCAATGAGAGTTTAGAAGAAACAATAAACGAAATGTGATTTATGAGACGTAGTCTTCAGGCGTTCACAAATGTTCAATGTGTGACCAGTTTGTCCATGCTGTTTGTGGAGAATACAGGGAAGACCGTGAGGGCTTTGGATATAATGTCACTCGAAGATTATTTGAAAAGAAGAATCAAATTAGCATTGAACTAAAAGGTGAAATGCCTGTTCAGGAACAAAAAGCTCATAAGATGGTTTATCTCTCCAACTCAAGACTTCCAACAGTTTCTTTTGGAACAAACGTAGGGGTCAAGGCTCCTTGCGTTGATCAAAGACGTCTGGCCCCCCAAAATTTCCTGGCAGTGGTCACTTACGTCAACCTTCTGGGCCTTATCAGTTGGGTACAAAAGAAGGCCTACTTGAGTGGCTCTATGCTTGCAATGAGTTAACAACTGTTGACAACAACTTCGCCGATGCACATGATGTTCCCTCAAGCTCGCTATTTCTTTGGTCAGCATCAATAATAACTTCTGGAACTAAGCAGGTGTATATTAACTGCAATTTTAAGAGGGGTTTCATCGATAAAAAGTGCAAATGTAATTAGAAAAATATCCAGTGTGGTTCTAATTGTAATTTTAACAGATCCTGCATAAATAGCATAGCTTTGCTGTTGTCCTAATTAAGTACATGTTACATATATTTTTGATAAATAAGCTAGTCCGCTTATAAACAGTGGATTTTATGACACCTTTTCTGAAAAATTGTATAAAATTGTCTGACATTGCGTCACGGACGTAAAAGGAAACGACCACTACGCTGTGTGGGATTATAAAAACGACCAGAACACAAAATTTCACGTTGTAGTTGTTTCTCTACTACTACAACATGTTCTGGTCGTTTATTTTGCTTATTGAGCGTTATCGATCTTTGAGCTTAACATAAATTATATACAGAGTAAGTAATGAAAGGGTGATAAGGAGAATAGTTTAAAAGGGAATCCAATAGTTCAATGTAAAAAAGTCATCGTACATTGTTTTGGGCATGTTGAGAGGATGAGTGTAGATTGAGTGACGACGCAAATATAGGATGAAATAGTATGTGGATCAAAAAGAAGGGGTAGGCCATTCTAGACGTAGTTAAATATTATAGATGAAATTGTGGAAAAGGAGGAACACTAAGCGTTTTAAGAATAAATGAGAACACATATTACTAAGTGTATGGATGTTGTTGAAGCAAAGCGAGTAAGCAAAGATAGGTAATTATGGATAGTGTTTGTTAGGATAAATTTTAAGTACGTAATGGTTTCTAGTGCTATTTGCACAGTTTCTTGGCTGTCCCGTAAGAGAATGGCGTGATTAACAATGCGTGTATGTATAAAGCTAATTACTTAGTCATGGCTGATGACAATCCAAAATAATCTGAGTTCTAGATCCATTTATATGGGTGTTTTTATTAATATACTGGTTAATTAGTTCAAGACATTTTAGCTAATATTAAATTCTTTTAACGTCCTTATTTCTTTTTGGATTATTTCATTATGTCTGTCATTCACAAAGGATCAATAACTAGCTTTACCAACCCAATCTCTTTGCCTAATTTATTTATTTATTTATCCTTACTTTCTATCCTGAGACCTGGGCTGTAACTCAGGACCTATGTTGCATAACATAAGAAAATAGAAAATTATAACTAACTTAACCTAAAACATTACTTGCAACTCTGTGGCCGCAGAGCATCTTGATATTCTTCCTTGCCTCTTCATCTACTGATACCAGTCAGTGAAGAAAGCTTGACGGACCGAGAGCCCTACCACCCAAGATCAGCAACTCACTTGTTGTCAAGTGGGCAAGACCATGCGAGTTGAGGGTTTTCTTCCTCCGTCTCTTGATGTTAATACTAATATTTAGCACCGCGTATTACTAACAGTTCGGGTTATACGCTTTAAGTACTAATTACGCTAATAGATTAAGAATTGGGAAGGTTGAATTAGAGTAAGTGAACCCGCATTTTCGTGGAGGGAGAGTGGAAAACCATTTAGGAAAAACTACCCCAGTTCACCCGACCGAGATTCGAACCTCGATCTCCCCGCCCTCGACGCTCAACACGTCTAGCGCGTTAGCCATCTACGCCACCGAGGCGGGTCTCTTGATGTTCTTAGATTACTCTAATTATGGGCTTATATTAAATTTTGTATATATTATATAATAGCCTATATATACACAATATATTATATTATGTATATTTCATATATATACATATATATACAATATATTATATTATATATATACATATATATATATACAATATATGCATATATATATACAATATGTATATATACAATATATGCATATATATACAATATGTATATATACATATATATATACAATATGTATATGTATATATATATGTGTATATATATACATATTTATATATATACAATTTGTATATGTGTATATATATATATACATATAAATATACATACATATATATACAATACACCCTAGTGTTGAGAAACTAGACTTGTAAAGGATTTTATTTATGTGTTTAGCAAGACTTAGTTGTAGAATCTTAGTTACTAGGGTCTTGTAATATCTCATCAGAGGGAACGGATTGAGATGAATAACATGGAACGAGTAAGTTGCAAGAAACTCACACCCAGTCTTGTTAGTTTTCAAACCGGGACCTGACCACCAATGTGAGAATCAGAGGCTCAATCTTTAACTAAAATTATTATACAATTTCTTTATTAGAGGTCTCTGCTTTTATATCATATATTTTATTTTATATTAATTTTTTTTAATTTTTTTTAAAAATTTTTTTTATTTTTATACTAAAATATTAAGCTAATTTCGTATTAATTCTTGTATACTAAAATTTCTTAAGTTAAAGTAACTTCAAGGTTTCTATAAACATTGTCCTGAAGTAGCTTAATATTAGTAAATTAAATGTAGATCTCTTCACCATTCCATCTATGATGGATGTACAGGACGCTAGACAGGGTCATTGTTCTTTCATTTTTCATATCAAAACATCATTTTTGTCAAGATAAAGCAAACATTTCTCCAGTATAATCATAGTGTTTAATTTTTTTTGTCATGGTGCTATCAAAAGTAACTATTGAATATATTTCAAAGGTGTTATGTTATCTAATGAAATATCTCTCTTCACTTGAGAAGTTTGTCATCTAATGCCGCTATGTTCTTGACAGATATTTAATAACTGTTTATATTATCATATAAGGAAAATTAAATTTTATATTTTTAACATAGCAACATTTTATTCATTTGTTCCAGAAAGTTTTCTTATAAAAAGTGAAAAAACCCTTGTTTTTTCTGGCGTTCCGTACATCCATACCTTAACAATTCACTTCTATATGTGATTGAGAAGTTATATTATTTTACAGAACTATTCTGTGAGGATATCTAACATTTCTGTTAAATCATCTAAATTTATTAATTACCTAAGATTATGTGAGTTTTAGATTTAACATTTGATGGATAATTTTCATATCTATAATTAATACTAATTATATATCAATTAGTTGAAAAATGGCACGGATCATTGGAACCAGCCAGACATGATTTCCTTGACTTAAAATACTAATTACCTACTATAAAGCTACTGTAACACAGCACTGTACAGAGAATAAAATGTAGCACTATATGAAGATGACAACTTATTGGCTGAGCTTGTGACATCACTCAGTACACAAGCCAATGCATTACATACCTAAACTATATGGAACACAAACTAAGTTGCTAAACATCAGGTAACATTTAAGAACTTTAAACAATAAGCAAACCTTTAAAATCCACACCTATGCCCAATTTGTACTGGGTGACCATCCTATACTTTAGCTCACTCGGTAGCGTTAACTAAGGGCTCCTGGTTCGATACCCGGCATTGCTGATAGTTTATCATTGGTGAAATGTGAGTTTACCCTTTCACAGTGATAAATTAACTGCCAGGGACTGGATGTTGTGCCTGTACTAGTCTTAAATCAGATTATAAGGTATATGAAGCTTCTACAGTCCTAGTACACTGGTAGTGGGTAATATATGGTTTGAATAGAACACTGAGCCAGCCAGGCCACAGGCTGGAAACAATACTGGATGTATATAGTAATGTATTGTGTGACGTACGTAACGCCAATCAAACTCCTCCAAGTGGCGCTACCTTTCTATTCTGTTTACAGTGACATATAGGTCTTGTCCCGTGACCAGGAGGATTCTTAAGGTGGGTTGGAAGAGTACGCGGGAAAAAGGGCCAGTGTTTTTGCAGTTTTTATGTCAAAACTTTTTTTGACCAAAATAAAGATAATATAGCTCCGGTACAAACATACACCACAGTTTGATTTTCTTCACTTGGTGATATTAACAGTTCCTGAATATCTGTCAAGAGCATTGGGGCATTATCTAACAAACGTTTTAAATTAAGAGAAAAAGTTGTCATTAAATTCCAGAACACCCTTGACAGATATTCAAGAAATTTTAAGGTTTCCATTTGAAGAAAATTTAACCATACGTTTGTACTGGAGCAATATTTGATTGACAAATGGGCAAAAATACGTTTTGCTATAAAAACTGTGAAAACAATTGCCTTTTCTCGCTTCCTCTTCCATCCCACCTTAAGGTAGAGTCCATGATGGACGTGTACTCATTGGCTACTGTGAGCTAAAATCAAAACACAGATACCTGCCTGTTGCGTATGATTAGCAATGTACAAGTTTGATTCCCGTGTCAAGGTGTAATCAATCCTTCATTGAAATGGACTTTAATACAAGTGACGATTGTAACCGAAAACTAAGGTAATTACATATTCACTAATAATCCAAGGTGTAAAAAGGTCGGGGTCCGGGGGATCTAAGCCCCCCTGGAATTCAATGGACCCCTGTATCAGCTAAATGTGTAGTAAAGGATTATAGTGGAAACCCTCATTGGAAAATTATCTTTTGTACGCCCTTGCTGAAAACATAGTCAAATCCTATCTATATTTGGCTACTTATTATAAGACATAGGTTTGTATTTTCTGACCAGACCTTTCTTCTGAACAGACCTTTCTTCTGACCAGACATTTCTTCTGACCAGACCTTTCTTCTGACCAGACCTTTCTTCTGACCAGACCTTTCTTCTGACCAGACCTTTCTTCTTACCAGACCTTTCTTCTGACCAGACCTTTCTTCTGACCAGACCTTTCTTCTGACCAGACCTTTCTTCTGACCAGACATTTCTTCTGACCAGACATTTCTTCTGACCAGACATTTATTCTGACCAGACATTTCTTCTGACCAGATCTTTCTTCTGACCAGACCTTTCGTCTGACCAGACCTTTCTTCTGACCAGACCTTTCTTCTGACCAGACATTTCATCAGACCAGACATTTCTTCTGACCAGACATTTCTTCTGACCAGACATTTCTTCTGACCAGACATTTCTTCTGACCAGACATTTCTTCTTACCAGATCTTTCTTCTGACCAGATCTTTCTTCTGACCAGATCTTTCTTCTGACCAGAGTTCAACTCTAGCAACATCCGCTTGTAGCATTCCTTCAGTGATGGCTTGAAGGCAACATTGAAACAACTCAGTGGTTTGTGTGCGTGTGGGGTTGGGAGAGAGGGGGAGGGGGGGTGATGGGGGTTGATGGGAAGAACCACGAGGTCGATATTGCTCACGGGGAGGGTTCCTTCCGTAGTCAGTTTAGATTGTTTCCTGAGGGATAATCATGAGGCCGCGTGCTAAATGATGGATTGGCATCGTCAAAATTCAGCCTGATTAGTTTCAAACAGTTTGGAAAGTCATTGGTTAAATGGGTTAAATGAATGATTTAAAGGATGGATGAAGTAAGATAGGAGGAACATTAAATTTTCACAAAATAAATTCATATTTCTCAAACACTTAGTTGTCCCATAACGTACGCGTTTTATTTGGTACGGATATGAGCCGAAAGGGGGAATAAAGTTTTATATTTGTGGCAAGTTGATTATATATTTAATTCCTCAACTGAAAACTCGCTATAATTTTTAATAATTCATAGTCTATACAACAGTTTAAAATGAAGTTAACTACATTTATTCAATAATCAACTAAATGAAAAAGCAGCGGATTCAAAGTTGATTAAAACCAATTCAAACGTTCCAGCGCAAATCAATATATTAGATATTTATTTGTAGAGCTGGGAAATTTTATTGTTTTCTTAGATAGTTTATATATAGACTAAGGAATATCTTAAATTAGATATGCTTCATAAATAAATGGTAATAATTCAATTTGGATTTTTAAACAGCATTATAATATTATATATACTATATATTCTCAGAAATATTAAAGATAATATTAATAAAAACCTTTTAAGGAATTAGAAAATTTAAGCTTGGCATGTAAGTAAACATATATTCCTGGATAATGGAATGACGTGTGAACATTTGGAATTTCATAATTGAAGTTCAGGAAATTAACGATCCTAAAAGGTATACAACCAATATATAACACTATTTTAGATGTGGCAACATGTTGAAATTTAGCACCTAAAAATCCCAAAATATAAGTATTATAATTTCAAAATAAGGATTTGAAAAATTTGAGAGGGGATAGGTAATATGACATCATTTCAAAATGATTATAAAACCTACTTTCCACATGGAAATATTATTATTTGTTATATTAAGAAGTTTTAATGAACCTTTCTACCTTTATAAACATAATCTTATAGGTAAGTTAGTTAGTAATGTTGTGAAAAGATTTGTTATGATTAAGATGTTTTGAATAACCTTTTAGCATGTATATTAATAATTAAAAGTTGGTTAGCAAATATTATGTATATGAGCATCTGGATTGAAGAAGACAATACCAAAAGGCGATGCGGAGAATCCAAGAATAAAATTTGTTTAAAAATGGAGTAGTAACTATTTGTGGGAACTAAAACTCACATTTAACTCGGTATTTTCTTTAGTTCGGTAATAGTAACACTGATATTTGAAGAAGTACATGTTTTACCAAGTATTCAAGGTTTTCTATAGCGAAACTTCTAAGGTATCAACGTCAGAGCAAACAGTTTAGGTAAGAAATTGCCTGTTTAATACATTTCAACCTTTACTGAAGGATTTAAACGAAGATTTATTCTTTTCAACATGTCAACTTTTGAAGAGGGAGTATAAACTCACAATCATGTAAGACTAAAGTACCGGTAATTTTCTCTGTGAACAACTAATCTTTTTTGAAAGGGGCTTAATGCTAAATGGCAAATCATCCTGTAATTAACAAAAACTTGGTAAGATAACAAAGGGAATCCATGTTGCATTTTACAATAATCACTTTTTTATCTATCTTGGGGACTGTAAATTGTTTTGTTTAAATAACATATAGCTTTGTTTCGAAAGACTTTAAAATAGCCCATTTATCATTATTATTATTATTATTATTAGCACCGCGTCTTACTACCCGTTCGGGTTATACGCTCTTACGCTAATGTGTAATGGTAGGGTGA
>CABFVZ010006804.1:0-15078 GCA_902151445.1 Timema monikensis | reverse complement strand
AAAAATAGTAAGATCTCGCTCGGAAAGACGATGAATAATTTTGGTCTTCCTCTACCCAAAAATTCTTACGGATATTCTATATAGACTATGTGATAGACACTACTAACGACCAGCCACTTATTTATTTACTTTCAATATGAAGCCTCTATTGAATACTTAAAAGCTTACAATATACATAAAGGTATTAGAGAGTATTCAACAACCAGTAAGAAATTTTTCTTTTAGATGTGTCTGGAGGAACAGGAAATGCATCTATAGTTAATTTATTCTTGTCTGAGTTCAGAATTGAAGGGAAATGCTGCCTTTGCAATGAATTCATCGTGTTCTGATATGCACCACTTTGTTAAAAGATGGAAGAAAATAGAATGGGGCATTCGGGTGTAGACTCTAATTTGTTTGAAGGGGGCAGAACAACGTATGCTACATTCAAACTAACTGGGCATTTTTCTGACGAAAGAATTGTCGTGTGAAAGATATTGAAGCAAAGATTCACATCAAATTTACTGCAAAAATTACCTTTGATATTATGAAATAAGATTACAATGTAGCATTAGTCCTTAATTAAGGATCTTATACAGGTATAATTCTGAGAGATCTCAGAAACAACAATGTGTTCAAAGGAGCCGTCACTGTATTGTTCTCAGGAGACTTCCGCCTAAATCTACCGGTCATTCCCGGAGTCACTATACAAGACAAGGTCGACACCTGATTGATAATATCTTACGTAAGCTTAAACGTTGTGAAATTTTCCCTGTTAACAATAGTCAATAAATATACTTAATTGTCTATTTATTACCGAAACTGGGCTATAGAGTTTCCATAGATCACGAAGGTAAGGTGTCGTTGAAACACTTCCAGATAGGTGGTGAGGTCAAGGGTATAGAGGAATATACTTATTTTTAATTTATCACGAAATTCTCATTTATACAAAATAAGCCTCTTTCAGGGTTCTAGAAGCATGCTATTATAGTTACAAAAATGAATGAATTGGCAGATACAATTATAGTGTAGCTTGGCTATTTAGCTTAACACGATATCCTCGTCCAATTGACATGTTACTATTGCAGCAGAAAGCCCTCCCATGTTGAAGATGGCTGCGCTATCTGATAGCTTGTGATATTAATATATAAAAAATATGTAAATGACAATTTACAGACGTCTATCACAGACTTTGCCTTAAAATATAGGTGAAATATTACCCTTTAAATAGGAATATCCCTGGATAGCTAAGTATTTAGAACTTTAAGGCATTAAGCCAAATGTCCCAGGATCGATTTTTGTGTCCAAATGTCATTTTTCAATTTAAATTATTTATATTTTTACAAATTTGAAGCCTTATCTTGCACTTACATAAACATTGGCACCACCATGTCTAATTTTACAGTTCCCATAATCAATACGAATTATCAATCTACATTTTTCATTTAAAATTGGGACACTCATAATTCCACTGTCTAATTTGTGCCCACCCCACAGATTTTGTTTAATGACAGACGCTCCCAGGTAAACTGTCCTCATGGCTATTATAGAGGTGACTATCATGACTGTTTGCACTAAAAGAAATGGATCGTGATATCATGAACACCTCTGATTCCATGAGACCATCCCTTCCAGCTTGGATGCATGCAATTTCCTATCAATGTTTGCTACGCGATTACAATCAACAGAGTACCAGGAGGAAGATGTTTATCTCTTAGGCAAGGGTTTCTCACATAAACAAATATATGTGACGTGTTCCCGTGATAATTCTAGCAGAAACCCATAACTTCTTGATCCTAACCTTCGGAGACTGGTGCTTTAAAATAACAATAGGACTGGTGACGTTGCCTTTCTGCAAAATCCTATAATGTTCTATAACATAATCAAAAACCCATACTTTAATATATAATGTTATTATTGGAGCAATATTATTAAATACATATTTGAATAATATTGTATTTTTTAAATTTTATTTTTTTAAATTACAATAAAGTTAAACTATTATAAAAACATAGCTTATTATTAGAATTTTTTTTAGTATATGGTAATTAATAAATCCTAGAATAAATTACCTAAAACTTTGTAATCTTGTCAACAAAATACCTAACAATCATAACATATGTTTCAATTAAGACGTATTTTGAACAGAAACAATATTAAAATATAGATAATTTCAAAAGTTTACTCCAATTTTTGTTGAAAAAATACTTTTTTTGCTTGATTTCAGACCTCAAACTCGTATTTTTATGTATAATAGCGACCACACGGAATTAACAGTTACAGAAAACTAAAGTAATGAGATATTATCACTTTCAGACAAGTGATAGAACTTTCAGACAAGTGCTAGAACTTATAGACACGTGATAGAACTTGCACGAATTGTGCAATATAAACATACGGTGGCAATGAACTAGACGTATGACATCACGACCGACGCCATTGCTTATTCAGAACATTCCTGCATAGTAACAGTTAAATTACTCCCGTATCGCAGAAAATAAACTTTTTAAAATATATTTGATGACATCATACAAAGCAGAAGGAACTAATTGAGGAATACTTGGAGGGGATCCAACTTAATTATCTTGAATTATCATAAAATGAAAATTGTTACGAAAATGCAACATCACCAGTCAAAGAAGGCTAATGATAAAACCACAAACGTCGATTATGAAATGGTCTTACCTTAAATTTTACTATTTTTGTTCGATCAATTTATAAAAATACTCTGTTTGTATAATTTTAAAATTGCAATAATTAATCTATATTTTTTTTTTATTTTGAAGGTACAACTTTAATCGATTCCAAATATGTATTATAGTAGAGGAAATTAGTCTATCATCACACCCATTTAAAAAAACTTAATTTATGAATCCACTGTTCTCTAAAAATAAACAATTGCCATTGATCTGTTGTTTTTTGTTGTTGTTGGTGCCCTAGCGTATTGCAAGGTTGCATTTTGATTTTATATGTATATAAAAATTTTAAAAAATAAATATAAAAAAAATCAATTTCTGGTTTAAGAAAAACAGTGTTCCTAATTTTGACCAGGGTGTGCGATATTAGGCTTTCAATTATGTTACGTTTCAAAATATGCTAGGCATGGTAAATAAAACCAAGCAAGTTATTAGTTGTAAGAAACTGTTTTAATATTGCCATTTTCTTTAAAAAAAGTTTTTATTACAAAATTTTATATAAATATAATAAAATTAATAAGCTTTAAAGCTCAGAAACATTATAGAAAATGTCACATGGAAAACACATTTCAATTATTTACCCCCAGCTTTGAGCATCCAAGCTTCAAAACAAAAGTCACAGAAAAAATTATTTATAATAGTCTGTTCCTGAGCATTGCTCATTGCACCAAATACGACACTTAGTGCAGCTAATCCATTGTTATCCCCCACTGTCTGTTGAATATGAGTGGTTACAGTAAGGACATTCACAATCATCTTCACTGTCCTCTTCATCTGTAGATACAGTCAGAGGCTCAGCCAACTCTTGTTCACTTGATTCTGAAGATAAAACTTTCTGTTTCTTCCTTTTCTTTGTTGCATTTGTTTTCTTTCTTTTGTCTTTTGGAACTTTATTCTTCTTTCTAACTCGTTTTATCCTTCCAGTTTTGATTTTATCTCTGGTTTTTTGCTTCCCTTAATTGTTTTAACATACTTCTTTTTATCTTTCTTTATAATGTCTTCTAACAGCTGGTTCATGTAAGGCGAGCTTGTAAGCACAGCGGAAGGACAGCTTGTTTTTCCTCTCGCTTTATTTGTTTGGGCTTGTAATTTTAAGGAAGGAAGAAAGTTTATATCAGCTGGCATTATTTTATGAGTCCCAAGAGCTGATAAATGAATATTGCTTGAACCGAGATGTTGGATGCTTCTAGAGCTAGGTTGTTGGACTTCTCTATAACCAGGATGATGGATGCCGCTAGAAACAGGTTGTTGGATTCCACTGGAATAAGTTTGTTGGATCGTGCTAGAATCAGGTTGTTGGATGCTATTAGAACAAAGTTGTTGAATTCCACTATAACTAGATTGTCGGAAACCACTAGTTACAGTTCGTTGGTTGTTGGATAAGAAGTATCGTCAACAGCAGCAAACTCATGCGGTTGAAAAATTTCATGGTTGAGAGGAAACAATCCAGTTTTCATGAAACCGTGTTTTGCTGTCTCAACTGTAGCTGATTTGTTGTAAGCTTGACCAAACAGTCTTTCTATTTGATAGTGAGTTACAAATCTACCTATGTTTTGCTTGAGATAATGTTCTATTGCTTGCGCGTAGTAAGACTTAAATAGTGCCATGAAAGCTCTGTCAAGTGGCTGCATTTTGTATGAGCAGTGGGGTGGCAAACTTACAATATGCACCCCATTATCTCGGTAAAGGTCCTAAATGGCAGGTTTCTGGTATGCGAATCATAGCCACCCAAGACCAAAACCACAGGATCGTCTTTGGTGGGCTTCACATTGGCCAATAATTGCTCCTGAAACTATTTCAGAAAACTTCCCATTTCTATCCATCCAGATTTATGGCACGCTGCAGTACTTCCGTTTGAGGCCCAATAAAGGAGCTCTGATTTCATATATTTTCTAGGAAATACCAGGAGTGGTCGAATAAAGTAGCCCGTTGCATTCATGCATGTAACCATTGTCACCAAAGAACCCCTCTCTGCCGAAGTAACTGCCCCAACTTGACGCTTCCCCTTTAAAGATATCATTTTACTTAATTTGTGCTGTACAATTGTCAGACCTGTTTCGTCGCAATTGTAAAATCTGTTTGGAAAATTTTTGATTAATTCGAGCAGAGGCTCGTATTGGTAAAAAAAATATGTTAACGTTTTCTCGAGTGAAACCTTTGACTCTTTTCATTGAGGTCATTTGTGGTTTAATTAGAATAAGTTGTGGCTTCCTTCTCAAAAACTAGCGCAGCCAATTACAGCTAGCTGCTTCATCTCATTCCAAATGGATTAAGAAGGCCATTTTTTTTCAGCTAACTGGAACGCCATTGTTTTAATATCTTTGGCAGTCAGCCCATAAAATCGAGACTCCATTTCGATGCATTATTTCACTAATGCGTCCTCTAATTCACTACCAAGTTTTGTAGTCAATAATTTATTTATATTTCTTTCATCACAGTTTACCCTGTCCTTTAATGTGGATTTGAGGATATCAAAGTACTTGGATGCACGTAGTAAACCCATTTCTTTAGCTCTGACAGCTAATATCGCCTTTGTCATGTTTTCTGTAGACCATTGTTTCAGTTTATTTGATGGCATCTGCTAAAATAAAGTTACTTCATGCTGCGAGCTAAATAATATTTTTAACTTTGCATAATATCGCACAGTGCGGTATTATGGCAACACGAAGGGGGCTATATTACGCACAATGATAAAATTAAATATGTTGGACGTTGCAGTTAAATCAATGACCTTAGCTAAAGTTGCAACTGTGACTAACAATACTATGTTATACAGAGATGTTATTTGTGCAGTTGTGTTTAAAATATCACCTACTTTCATTGATAACACTTGCTGTTAAAGTGAACTCTTGAAAATAGTTGCACTGGAGTAAAATCTTATAAAATCACTGAACTCACAGACCGCTCTAACGACTCTCAATTCTTCCACTAGAATGGTATCTGGCCCAGATCACAGGGCTAAGCCTGCCACCGCTATGTTGCAGCATCTACTGGGGAAGATATCATCGTGTGCGACATTAGGAAGGTGTGCAATAATACGCAAATCTTCCTTAGTCAATACCCATACACTACGACTTTAGGTTTCTTATCTATTTTTGGGTAAGAAACGTTATAATTTGAATGGATATGTTTATAAAACCGCTCTAAATGCAAACGAAGCGAAGGGGAAAAGCTTGTACTATATATCAATATTTTATTTAGTCCCAGAAAAAAATATAAATTTTGTTTTCTTAAAATTATTTTTTCTTGTAACTAATATTTAAAAATGTAAAATAATTTATAAATTTATTATAAAAATAAAGTGTATATATAAACTTTAAATTTATTGAGAACTAACTTACTATGAGAAAAATATTTTGCCACTCCCAAGTATTAACCACAACACTGTCCTGATTTTGAAGTAAGTGAGGTACAAGAAAGAGATTACACAAAGCATTATAACGGTGAGAAATCCAACTAAAGTACTAGCATGTTGGAAGGTCAACAACCTCTTCACTGTCTTTTGTACTTGTTCCTCTTCTTGCGCCCCAGTAGTAACCTCAACACAGTCCTGATGACGATATATGTGAGGTACAAGAAAGATACTACACCAAGCACTAGAACTGATATAACGTCCAACAGCAAGTACTGGTATGTTGGAAGGTCAGCCCCTGCAGATCTCAAATGAGGGGCTCCTCTATGTCTGATGACGTACTCGACCCAGTACACTGCCGTCTCCAGCGCTGCCTGTGGTCTGTCTCTGAACTGGAACGATGTCTTCTTAGCATTTGCAGCGTAACTGAAATATTATAATATTTATAAATAAATTCTAAAAAAAAACTTTTCACGACATTTATAAATATAATTAATATCCTCTTTGACAATATATTTAACGATGTATCTCCAACATAGTTTATAAGGACTACAGAAAACATATTCCATTTTTTTAGTTTCTCACATATATATATATATATATATATATATATATATANNTATATATATATATATATATATATAAAATTCAATATACAGCAATATGCCTCACCGAGGATCGTTAAGTAAAGTCCTTATGGCTGACAGGAGGCTCTCCTTAGTTATGTCATCGTACAGGAGTCTAACAGCGAACCCTTGTAACACACATCTCTTGATATTTAGCTCTTGATCAGCAAACAGTGGTATCCCCACAATAGGAACACCGGAATAAACAGCTTCTAGCGTCCCCATCAGACCACCATGACTTATGAACAGACGGATCTTTGGGTGACCTACAGTAAAAACACATTTTTAAATTACTATTTTCTAGATGGGTTCAAGAGAACTATATAATAAACTATACTTTTTTTTTTAACTTAGTGCTTTCACCAACCAATAGCAAACGATATTTATTTAATTTTTCGGCTCCAAATGATGTTCTCATTCTAGATCAGCCATTATTCACGCTTATTAAGGACGGATATACAGTCACTAACAATTTAATTAGTTAAGTATGAAATATTTTATTTATTTATTATGACAAATATTTCTCTTGCTGAACAAACAACAAAGTTTTTTTATGGGTGATAAAATTCTCAGTTGATAAAACACAGATGGTTTAGCAATTGACCTTGACCTGGAAACATTAACATATTTATATTAGTTACTACACCATGGTTTGAAGCTTTGTGTTCGGTGGTCATGGACATTTTTTATACAAAAATTCTCCTTATTTTATATCTTAAACACAACCTAGGTATAATGCATCGCTTGAGTAGGTTGTATAGCAAAACCTGGGCTTCACTCCGGAGTGTAGGTTTCTGTGACCTTTATTAGAACACAGTGGAATAGAAACCATGTAGACGATTTATAATTATCATATAAAAATAAAATCGAAAAGTAACATATTTTAGATTTAGAAAAAATTCAATGTTACCAATTTTTTTTAATGGAGGCATAGTGAAACCTTATTTAAATGATATTTCTGTTTCGAGTTTAAACGTGTATAAATTATCTAAAATAATCGGCTATTTGATTTGCTCCTAAGGATCGATTAGAGTCTAAATGGGGCTATCCACATGGAGATGATGACTATGTATCTTAAATCTACTTCAAGCCTAGATTTATACCCGAATACATAAAGTTAATAAGCTAAAGATCAAGTTCAAACTTGCTGAAAGATTATCAAAATCATTTATATAGATCATTGCCACATTAATATACCTCGTTGGTCCTGGGGTAAGTGCTCGCCTTAGGATTCAAACCCAGCTAAGGTTGATGACCTTGGATGGGGAAGTAAGGTCGTCAATACCAATTCGATTGTGGAGTGTAATAGAATCTTGGAACGTATGCGAAAATACCTTTTTGGTAAGTTTTGTAACAACTTAAGTGCCTGCTCATAAAACTTAAATGTGGAAGGTAACGTAGAAACACCAAACTTCCATAAATTCCGTAGTACATGCCATTTCTATAAGAGGATGTAAGCTGCACTAACCAGCTGAAGGACTGCGTACATGCTCAGTGCCCGATGGATAGAAATAACACCAAACCAAATCAATCTTCTCTTTTCTAAGCACAGCGTCTTACTACCCGTTCAGGTCATACGCTTCTTCGGGTTGTTCACTTAAGAAGATAAGAAGTTGTAGCATTCTTGGATGTGAGGCATTTCATTTAGCATAACATTACTAGAATGGATGAGGAATCTAACAAAGTCATTTAAAATGCTAAGGATGTTATTATTTCGTGGAAAAATTTCAAATAAGAATAAAACCACAATTAATAGTTATTCTACTGGCGAAGAGTAGAATTAGAATTATTTGAACTATTCTACAGTAATTCAGCCACTCAAAGTCTTGTGGGTGCATTTAAGTAAAGATACTCTGCTGGTACAAATGCAATGTGGAGCCATTTGCAATTCCATGAAAACTAAGATTAGAAGGATGTTTCGATGACGGGTAGTTTAATTGTAGGTCTATAGCGTATGTCTAATTTAATTTAAACAAAATCAGATTAGGGGAATTTCCTTATTCGAATACACGGCTTCACAATAGAACAATACAAAAGTACAACTATCATATTTTGTTTGACTAAACATTAATATGGACCTTACTCAAAATATCGAGTTGAGGAAGCCATTTCCCCGTCATGACATTGCTGGGTTTCCCTGGCAATGTGTCTCCTGTGTATTTCATCAGAACACGTTCTGGAAGGGCGCCAAATGCGTCCATCAGAGCTTTCAGTTTTTCAGATGAGAAAGTCTGGACTTGAACGAGTGACCCAAGACTGAAGTACACAACACCATGTTCAGACTCATCCATAAACTTCTGAAGATCCTGTTGGAAACCAAAAAATATCTTTATATCATGCTTTTATATTTCCATTAAGTCGTGCAAAACTATTTAGGGTCAAGTTGGCCGATTTTGTAATATATTAAAAAAGTTCTACATAAAAAAAAATCTCCATAAAATTATGACATTTGAAAAATATCTCATAAAAGGTGTTTTTCAAACCATAACAAAGAACTATATAGCGGTAATAATAGTAATATTAATAGAATTAAAAATAATAAAATAGTATTTATTACTTATTTACAGTTATTAGGTATTAGTTGTATTAAATATGTTCTCTGAATTTTAGTATTTTAAATAATATAAATACAATACTTGCAACACTTAAAGGAAATACAATATAGATAACTAATAATGTATACAAATTATATCTTATTGATCATACCCATTACCCTGGTTATGTAACAATTTATCGATGAATATTAAAATAAAGTTATGCCTAAAATAAACCATTTTTTTATAAGTCCATCTTATACGTATATCTTAAACTGCCATTATTATGATTTAATTTTAATTTTCAGGCAATATAAACCTCAGACATTTGGATTGAATCTTGAGTTAAAAACTAAAGAACATGGTATATTAAAATCTCAAACTCAGTTGTTCATATTAGATATCCATAAAATTTAAAGCTTACTTTTGGCAATTCTTTGGGTTCATCAATGTGCAGACCTCCGACTTCAACAAATCCCGGAACAACTGGTCTGGGACCTTGAACGAGTGACCCAAGACTGAAGTACACAACACCATGTTCAGACTCATCCATAAACTTCTGAAGATCCTGTTGGAAACCAAAAAATAACTTTATATCATGCTTTTATATTTCCATTAAGTCGTGCAAAATTATTTAGGGTCAAGTTGGCCGATTTTGTAATATATTTAGAAAATTCTACAAAAAATATTACATTTGAAAAAAAATCTCATAGAATGTGTTTTTCAACCATAACAAAGAACTATGTATCGGTAATAATAGTAATAATAATAATATTCAAAAAATATAAAAATATGTATTAATTTATTTACTAGCTATTAGGTTTTAGTTGTATTAAATATATTCTCTTAATTTTAGTATTTTAAATAATATATCTTCAATACTTGCAACACTTAAAGGAAATACAATATAGATAACTAATAACTTATACCAATTATATCTTATTGATCATACCCATTACCCCGGTTATTTAACAATTTACCGATGAATATTAAAAAAAAGTTATGTCTAAAATAAACCATTATTTCTTTATAAGTCCATCTTATCCGTATATCTTGAACTGCCATTATTATGATTTGCTTTTTAATTTAAAGCAATATAAACCTCAGACATTTGAATTGAATCATGAGTTACAAACTTAAGAACGCGGGTTATTAAAAAAATTAAACTCAGTTGTTTATATTAGATATCCATAAGTATTTAAAGCTTACTTTTGGCAATTCTTTGGGTTCATCAATGTGCAGACCTCCGACTTCAACAAATCCCGGAACAACTGGTCTGGGACCACTGATGCTGAAATGACTGTTTACTAGGATCAAGCTGGTGTTCTTAGCAATTTCCCCTATTGGAGGAATGTCAGTACCATAAATACGTTTAGAGAGCTCATTCGTTGGGATTTCATTGAAGTAATAATTGGCTGGATTTATAGTTATAAAATAAAGTGTGTTCCAAAATCTTTCTATAAAAGACATTTGGCTTCCGTAAGAAATAAAGTAGCTAGGAATATAGGCTGGGTGATCAGGATTGCCAATTCTATGATGAGTCCAAGGAAGAGCTACGCTTGACACCATGGCTACCAAAGGAACCTTAAATTTATGAGCTAAAGCAATTGTGCACTCAGAACCAAATGATTCCATGATTATATAGTTCATACTTTTCAGTTGATTTCAAGAGTTTCTGGGCGTTAGGGTGTTTCAAAACGACTTCGCACTGTGTCCTGGTAAAATCCCAGATGAAGCTCAACATGGCCGTTGTGTCCCAAGTACGAACTAAATCTATTGTGAAGTTGTCTAAAACATTCGGGACGCTGCCAGACACATCGATGTCCAAATAGTTGGGGAGGGGTTTCTTTTGTGGGAAATGGTTCAACACATGAACCTCATGACCTCTTTCAGCCAGACTTTTCATCATCTTCTCATACATTTGGAAGTGACTTTTTCCGTTGAATTCGAATACTCCTAAGATCTTAGCTGTTTGTCCACCATGAAGGAGAGCAATAATGCTCAAGATTAAAAATGCTTTGGTAATCATCTGAAAAATAGTATTTAAATTTCCATTTAAACATTAAATCAATGATATTTTTTTACAGTCTTTTTAAAATTTAATTATGTAATTGTACTACACCTATTTATTTTGTATTGCTAGATACATTCGAAGTTATATTAATTAATGATAAGATAAGCACCACATGTTTCATGTACCTGTTTAATATTTATTACTAACATAATTTAAAATTAGCCAAGAGGAAATGAGTGGTCCAAGGAGCAAAAGTTTAGAGATAATGAGTCAGCTGGCAGTAATATACCAAGGAACTATAAGTTAGGTGGAGTCATCAAACCATCAAGCAATAATACTTATAATAGTAATATTTGTGAACGGTAACTAGGTATGCCAACTCTTAGGCCTACTGGCACTGATAGTAGCATGGTCTGAGGCATCAGTCTCACATTATACTGGATCAAATCTGAAGGAGAGGTTGAAGTTCACATTCCCAGATGTGTGTACAAAGGATATTTTCCAAAAAAGGGATGGAGTATACTAGTTTTAAATAAAAGGAAAAAAAACTGTATTCATATTTCATTATAATCAAATTAACTATAAATATTTTTGTATTTTCAACATCTTGATTGTAAATAATTTGGTAAAATCTATAAATGGATTTATAAAAATATTACATTTATACTTTCATGCTTAAAAAAATTGGGAATACAATTAGGAGTTAAAGGCACTTCATTACCAATTATTAAAATAATTACGGTCAAATTCTTTAAAATGCTTATTTCATAGCTAGCTTACGGAAAATAGTTTCGTTTTATGAAATTTAGATTTAAAAAATATCTTACTGCTTTTATTAACAATGCTCATGTGAGTAATTGCATAAATTTTTCTGAAGCTTGGGACAGCTATCTTATTAACAAGTACAAATAAAATTATAAATCATAAAATAATAACGTTCTTATTCCCTCAATGTACTTACCGGAACAATATAATAACTTAGAGTATATATATCAAGCGTTGACTGTAAGTAAGTGACAGTGTAAATTAACATATCTACTATCGTGTAATCATGCATCAAATAAGATCTGTAAGAACATAACGTGTTGAGTTGTGGCTACGTTTGGTAATCAAAACTTTCACAACTAACAATTTGTTTAAAAAGAAATTCTTTAAACTTTTTAAATTATTGATATACTAAATTAAGAAAATAACCGTTTAAATAATTATTTTTTTGTAAGTGACATCTGTAATTAACTTAAATATACTTCACAAACGAGAGATTTAAAAAAGGATGCGTTTTCATCACAAATTAAGATTGCGAACCAGACAATAAATGAAAGCAGTTTATGACGTCATACAAACCATGTTTGCTTGTGTTCATGCACAAGTATTTACAAAATACATACAATTTAATTTAAGAATAATATTTCTAATGTTTATTTATCTAAGTTATAAAATACATTTCTATATTTTGATAGCATTATAACTTTTGATTTTTTATGTCATACAATATAATAATGCTTGTTCTGAAAATTGAAAAATGATACCTGGACACGGGAATCGAGCCTGGCACTTTGGCTTAGTACACCAATGCTCTTACCACTGAGGTATCCAGGATTCGTCCCATGCCTAGGGTCATTCTTCATTCATATTTTAAGACAGAGCTTATTATGGACTTATGGAAATCGTTGGCTATAAATGTTTGATTTATAATATCACGAGCTATCAGATAATGCAGCCATCTGTGACTCGGTAGTTGACTTATGCGCCACATGTACACTTATTATTATAATTGTTTGGGATACATATTATTAAGAATCAAATAGTCGAAGGTATTATGTACGCATTTAGTGAGGGATCACGCCACACATATATCGTATTCTTAAAATTTA
The DNA here is from genome assembly GCA_902151445.1 of Timema monikensis. Lineage (NCBI taxonomy): Eukaryota > Metazoa > Arthropoda > Insecta > Phasmatodea > Timematidae > Timema > Timema monikensis. The sequence goes on along the minus strand of CABFVZ010006804.1, from coordinate 2,003 downwards.
AAAAGGACACCTGGACACATACATACACATACACCTGCATACATAATAGCTTCGGCTATTTGATTCTTAATAATTCTTGTTGCTACAACCACGAAACAAAAAAATCATTTGTTTTATTAAAAAGTTCTGTTTATATAATTTTATAAGAAAAATAATATTATTCACAATTCTTAGGGATGTATTATTAGAAACGTTTGATAACACTTTTGATTGATAATCTATTATCACCAATCAACTAATAATTATTTACACAGTAACACTAGCGACTTTCAAGCAATGTTGGCAATAAAAACCTTCTGATAGCTGTTATTTACAACCACTCCTACTCTGGATGGACTGTTGCTCATGTGTAGAGAGAGAATAAATAGCTAAAAGAAATTTTTTGGGGGTAGGGTTGTAGGTTGGTGGTAAATAACCGGTTAGAAGAAACCACGTTTCAACAAAACTATATAATTTTAAGAATAATACTGCTACTTATTCTTTGATATAAGGGTTAATATTTGATATAATTTTAATTGGTTACTTCTGATAAGTTTGTAGAATACACTACACATTTATTTTGACAGATTTGGTTCGAGATTTTAAACACTTACTAGAACTATTTACAGGCACAACCTATATAATATTATTTCTATCCCCATCTCTCAAATTTTTAAATATTTGTTTTGAGACATAAAATAATTTGTTTCCATTTATTTGTATGTAATGATCTAAACCATTGTTTTATGCTTTGTTATAGCAAAAAAGAGTATAAATTTAATAATATACACTGTTACATGAACTAATTGAAAAAGGGGAACATCTCGGCTTACCAAAGAACACAGCTACACAATTTCCCAGACTTCCACATAAAAAGTGTGTTTGCTTGTAGTTTGGCAACTATTGACTTAGTAACAGATATATTATAGATAAAAGGTATTTTACCAGTATTACAACTTGGCTATGATAAGTCAAATAATGATAAGACATGAAGAATGATAAGTCAAATATTTATAAAATTTTATATACACACATATCAAGAGTATGCTCAAGGTTATTTTCCCAGATAAACGAGACGCGCCGTTTGTTTATAGTGCTAAACAGTGGCTATATAAAAATTTTAATCACACTCGTTAGAGCTGATATAATTAAAAATATTTTTTTTTGCCCTTTATTAAACTACTCTTCATATTAGAGGTAGCTAGATATATTAAAAAAAAAGTTGAATATTGTGAACAACCTATATCCCGAATTATATCCTTATAGATAAATGTTTTTGGATCCAGCCTGAGAAACAAACACAAAGACAGACAGATAATAGCATTGTTAAAATAAATTTTTGAGTTTCAGGAGGTCATTATACTTCAACCCCCATCCAAATCTTGAATTGTGTTTTCATGATGATCGAAATATTTTTAGTTGACCTGGTGGTCTAAGGGTAAGGTGTCAGACTTCTGTGCGGGCGGCCGGGTTAAATCCTCGGTCCCGGCACAGATTTATCTGATTACCAAAACCTTCCTTCACCTCTGACAAGACATCTTGTGAATGTGGGGAATCCCAGGCCACCACCGTGGTTCTGATTCCACGTGAAATTGTAGGGCCTTCATTTCATCTCACAATCACCCTACCACTACACATTAGCGTAAGTGCGTATAACCCGAACGGGTAGTAAGACGCAGTGCTAATAATAATAAAATAATAAAATATTTTTACTCTCTCCAAGGTATCACGAGAAAGTAGTCACTAAAACGTTTATGAAATAGATAATGTGCTTTTTAAGAGGATTACAAAATTTTAAAATATCTCATACTATCTTGAAGATTTTGAAAATATGACTATTCCTCTACCCTAAAACTTTATACAATGTTTAAATTTTAATCAATATTATGAAGACTCAAATGGGTTGAATATTCATTCAAGACAATTTTAAATTAATAATTCAAGTAAAATAAAATATATTTTACACTACATGTAAGTCCTGATATGGTTTCCACCAATCTGGAGCAGCGCATATACTCAACCAT
>CABFVZ010006803.1:0-15083 GCA_902151445.1 Timema monikensis | reverse complement strand
TGAACCTCCTGCTGAAACAACTGCGCACCAAACACCATGTGGTGCTGGTGAGTTACATGTTCGTACCATGTGAACCTCCTGCTGAAACGACTACGCACCAAACACCATGTGGTGCTGGTGGGTAATGTGTGTGTACCATGTGACCCTTCTGCCGGAACGACTGCGCATCAAACACCATGTGGTGCTGGTGGGTAATGTGTGTGTACCATGTGACCCTTCTGCCGGAAAGACTGCGCACCAAACACCATGTGGTGCTGGTGAGTTACATGTTCGTACCATGTGAACCTCCTGCTGAAACAACTGCGCACCAAACACCATGTGGTGCTGGTGAGTTACATGTTCGTACCATGTGAACCTCCTGCTGAAACAACTGCGCACCAAACACCATGTGGTGCTGGTGAGTTACATGTTCGTACCATGTGACCCTCCTGCTGGAACGACTGCGCATCAAACACCATGTGGTGCTGGTGAGTTACATGTTCGTACCATGTGAACCTCCTGCTGGAACGACTACGCACCAAACAAACCTCAATTAGTTTGCAAACCGAGTCTCCCAAAGCTCGATCAAAGCGACCCTATAGGATACAAGAGCAATGTTCGATGTAAGGGTAGGTGGTGTAGTTAGCTAATGCGCTTGTTTCGTGTGAGTTAGACTGCTGAGGACGGGAAGATTGAGGTTCGAGTCTCGGTCGGGTGAACTGGGGGTGCTTTTCCTAAATGATTTTCCACCCTACCTCCACACAAATGCTGGTACACTTCAACCTTTCCAATTCCTAACCCATTAGAGTAATTAATATTTAATCCTATAAATCGTAGTAAGACGTGGTGCTAAACAAAAAATGTAGGCCTATACAAACACCTTCTGAGACCCTGGTCCTTATGGTGTGAGGGGGTTGCATATAAATAGGTGATACCGTTGAGGTGAAGCTGTAAAGATTTACACATGAATTAGTTAGTACATTTGACCGTAGCTTTTAGAAATGTTGTCTACCTCTGTGTATTGTCCGGTGTGTTGTCAGTTCGAGGCGGTGGTACAAGAAGGGAACGAGGCTCTAGTGCACCACATGGAGGTGTTTCACTGCGTGGCCCCACCGGAGCAGAACATCCCCGAATATAAGGGGCCTTGCTTCGCCCCTCAGAGGCCCGAGACTACACAGGTGTGCAAGAGGGTACTGGCAGCTTGGGCTATGGGGGCGCCACCTTTCGTCTATCCTGAGGTATGTCTGCAAAGCCACACAAGTTTCAATGCCCTTTTGATAGAGTAATTGGAATTTTAAGGTGGGACGGAAGGGAATGTGAGATAAAGTCCGTATTTATGCAGTTTTTTTATGATAACATATTTGTTTGACAAAATAAATGATAATAATATGTCTGTGCTACATAAATGTGTACCTCAGTTTGTGGATAAATTAGCCAGTACTAATTTACAGTTGTCCAGGAAACGCCCAAATGTACTAATCGTACATCCTTTTCGTGTCCAGATAAGGTAGTGGTTGACAGCACTGAATATGATGGGGTGAGACTAATGAAAATCTTAATCCTACTTAAACCTAAAAAAACCAAAAGCTCCTTTCTAGAAAAATACCTTATTACCAGCCAGGAATCGAAACTGGGACCTTTAGGTAAGTAGCAAGGAGCTCTGACTACTATACCACGAGGCCCGTTAGTAATTAAAACATTTCTTCAGTTAAGATAATTAGTTTAATCTATACTTTTACTAATCCTAACAGTTATTGGAAATGTTGTTGTAAGGATTGCGCAATTTGCTAAAAATAAGTCTTTAAATGAATGGAAAAGTCATGTTCAAATATCACTCACTATGCCTATGACATAAAGTCAAATAATGATGAAATGATCATAAATGTAGAATATTAAACTAAATGTATCTACTGAAGTAATATTTTATTTACATGCTTAGGTGGCCGCATGGTCTAAGGCGTCACTCTCGTGTTAGACTATTGTACTGTCGGCCCACATAGGCCGTGGATATGGTGTTTGCCTCAGGCAAACTCACAGATTCATCACTGACTCTAGCGCCACAGTCGCCTGTCAACGCCACCAAACGCACACGTCACACTATACTGCCAATGACAGGAAGATCGGGGTTCGAATCCCGATGGGTGTACTAAGGGTGGTTTTTCCTAAATGGTTTTCCACTCTCTTTTTCTCTCTTTATCCACTTAAATGTGGGTGCACTCCCTGTAAATTCAACCTTCTTCAGCTCTAATTCATTAGCGTAATTAGTATAATGCGTATAAACTGAAAAAGTAGTAAGATGTGTTGCTGAAAATGGTTATTTATTTTGACCAAAACAATTTTTTTTCTCATAAGAACTGAAAAAATATAATCTGAGATTAGTAAATTAATTAATGATGATAACAAGAAATAAATATAAAGTGTGAATTAATCTTTTATTATGTTAACCAAGTACTTAACGAACTAATAATAATGTTTTATAATTTTATTGTTTAATAAAAAGTAAAAATATATTTGGTTATCATATGAGATAGCCCGAGGCTAAGTAACAAGTTTACCTAACAGTAGGTTAATTCTCACTTTATATTCTTTCTTATTATTAGACCTACTATAATATAATAATATTTAGCACCGCGTCTTACTACCCTTTCGGGTTATACGCTTTAAGTACTAATTACGCTAATGGCTTAGGAATCGAGAAGGTTGAATTAGAGGAAGTGAACCCGCATTTGCGTGGAGGGAGAGTGGAAAACCATTTAGGAAAAACCACCCTCAGTTCACCCGACCGAGATTCGAACCTCGATCTCCCAGTCCTCAGCAGTCGAGCTCAACACGACTAGCGCGTTAGCCAAATACGCCACCGAGGCGGGTATTAGACCTACTAACCCACTAATAGATAAAAAGATTATGAAGGTAGACCGAGGAAATTGAACCACTTTGGAACAGGAAGGAGAGAATGAAACCATGTACTACATTGGCAAACCAAACAAGACGAGCTTGACATTAGTCCGAACAGACACTCGAGACTCGTCTTGTTTGGTTTGCGAGTGTGTGGATAAAGGTCTGAGAGAGGTAAGATTATTTTACGAAACATATTTTAAACTTGTGTTTTTGTCACTTCTATCTTTATCCTTCTATTCTACCTTTCTATGCACAATCTTTGTTGTTTATAATAGTTTAGAAAAGATTTTAAATAAATCTTTAGTAAGCTTCCAGAATTCTCCATCTGATCTGGTCTACCAAAAAGGAGTAAAGGAAAGTTGATTTCAGTTGAGACTTAACTCAACTTTTTCATTAAACTTAAATCAACTTTCAATTTATTTAATATTATATTCAAAGCTTTTGATTGGAGATGCTAACTTTATTTTAACTTGTTGTTTTAAGACTATTGTCCCTTTTCATTTGACGTGGAAATGCAGAGCCATGGGTACAAACGGTTATCTTCAAATTAAAAAAAAATATATATTTTTGCAACATTCTTTTCGGAAACGGTTTGTTCAAAAATAAAAGCTTGTTGATCAAGTTAAACTATTTATATACACACCTCCTCTATAATGTTAACAGTGATCCAATATCAATAATTTGGAAATTTCTCAATAGAAAATTGCCGGCTACATAACAAAATATAAAGAAAAGAAAACACCTAATAAACATCGATAAATTATTTTAGAAGAGGTGTTGAAAATATTACTATAAAAATCACTCAATCTCGAGAAAACTGATATTTCCTGACGTATGATTTTCCCGCAAGACCTGTCCGGTAGCTAGCGCGATCTACTGTTTCCCGTGATCAATCTGTTCTTGTTGGCGCGGAAGGATACTTTGGTCGGTTGTGAAGCCACTCCACAACTTTCACCCTCCAACACACAAAATAGGTTTTAGACTTGCACTCGGCAGGGCCAAGAGCCTTAAATAAGTTTTATATTTTTCATATTTGTATCAACTACACTTGTATTTTAATTTTTAATATGATATTAATGATAGTTTAACCATTTGACTCTTTTAAATGCACTGATTGTTGAGTCGATGAATTGTATGAGGTATTATGAAGATTTGTTATGATTGATTTTCCCAGATTATAAATAACTGGTCCATGGTCTTTCAGTTGTATATAATTTTTCATTAGTATTCACATTTATAAAATTTTAAATTTTAAATCATACATTTTTTAAATTATTTAAATAACAATATCTAAGTCTTAGCTTATATTAGTTGTTTATGGGGTTAGTCCCATATATCACTTTGTGTGTGTGTTCAATATTTTACAGGAGGCTGGTCTTCCCATAGGAGGTCCCGACTTCAACTCCTACGTCATGTTGGAAATACACTATAATAACCCCGAGAAGAAATCAGGTGAGCTTCATTTGACAATTTTTAAGGGTTTATGAAAAGGAACAAGAGTTAAGATAAATATTTTTATAGTTCTTGAAACAGTAAAAATCGACCTCGGTGATCTCGGGATAGAATAGTCACATCAGGATTCGATGCTCGTGGGTTCAAACCCAGCTGAGGTCGATATATTTCTTTTGAACGATAGAAATCTGTAGCACAACTTCCTTTGGGAGGGAAGCAAAGCCGTAAGTTCCATGTCGAGTGTGGCGTGTAAAAGAACCCTGTAAGGTATTTAGAAATAAATTTACTGGCAAAATTGGTAGGCTCTTACGTGCTTGCTGACAGAAATTAAGCATGAAAGGCAACGGGAAACCCCCACACTCCCTGAACTCCCGTTATACATGTGATATCTATCCACCAGATGGTCCGGGTAGCACTAGCCATCCGAAAGGCTGAGTGCATCCCAATTCCGGATGGATATAAATCACATTAAACCAATTTTCGGGTTGTTGACTTAAGAAGAAGAAAACAATAGAAGAATATTCTGAAAATTGAAAAATGACACCTGGACATGAGAATAGAACCCGGGACTTTTGGCTAAGTACACCAATTCTCTAACCACTGAGCTATCCAGGAATCGTCCCATAACCAAGGTCATTCTTCACTCATATTTTAAGGCAATGTCTATGATGGACGTTCGGAAATTGTCGGCTACAAATGTGTAGTTTATTAAGATCACGAGCTATCAGATAACGCAGCAACAAATATAATAGCTTTGGCTATTTGATTTTTAAATAGAAGAATATATACGTTTAATTTTATACACACATTAATCCTTAAAGTTCTTGAAATTGCTGGCCATTGCAAATATTAACTAGTTTTTTTTATCTTCATTTCAAAATGTATGTTCAAATGCAACTATGCTCCTAAAAAAATTCAATATTTGTTGGGTTGGGATTACTGTGTGTAGAAAATTAAACTAAACGTAAGGCTATCTATCTATTGAAGCACTAATCTATTTATTTGGATCCAAAAGGTTTTTTTAAATCTAAAACCTGCAAAAATGTAAATCTTTATTCACGTTTTCTTCCATCGCACTTTGAGAAGTTGAAATTTCAACAGCGTGGGAATTATTTCAGTGAGTACATTTTCTAATTTTTTGGAGGGTGTTGGTTAGTGATGAGAAGCGGGGGAAAGGAGTCAAAGAAAGATGCGAAATAATTTTTTTTTGTTCATCAGAAAGCTACCGGTTTGTAACCTTGCCAGAACTCAACAGCTCGTTGCTAGCAGCTTCGTTGGCCGCGTAGTTTAAGACACCACTCCTGCACTAAACTAGACTGCCGATGACTGGGAGATCTAGTTTTGAATATCCTTTGGGTGTACTAAAGGTACAGAAGCCCCATGGCTTCTTTGGTGCTGACTGACAGCTGACGGCTTTGAAAAGTTACCAGACCAAATTATGTATCTCTACACCGAACCATATGATCTGCAAAAACATGTATTTAGCATCTGTCACTTCTGACAGTCAAAATTTAGGTATATACCTAAATGTTTACTGTCAGAATTCAGCTGTGAGCTGTCAGTCAGCACCAAAGAAGACACGCGGCTACTGTAGTTTTCCTAAAATGGTTTTACCCTCTCCCTCCATGCAAATGCGGATACACTTCTTTGTTCATCCTTAACCCATTAGCTTAGCTAGTGCATAGGCATGTAGTCCAAACGGGTAGTAGGACACAAAAAAATCACAGCTCGTTGTTCCTTTGTGGTTGTTATCTAGACTGGGTGGACAGCACTGGGGTGCGACTGTACATATCTCCCACCTTGAGGAAGTACGACGGGGGTGTAATCGAGCTGGGGTTGGAATACACTGATAAGATGGCCATACCTCCTCATCAGCCACAGTTCACCCTCACCGGATACTGCATCTCCGAGTGCACGGCCGTGGTGAGACGTACTTACATAACACTAGCTCAGGATAGTATCAACTTAGATCTCTGATTGCACAGCTGATGTGGTTAGACGATACAAGTACTTAAATAATAAAGTTCGGGGCTGAAAACTAGTAATTAGAAACTTAAAACTCGATACTAGGGGCAAGAGACAAGACCAAATACCAACCATAGCTCAAGTAGTTAAGTACCATCCTTAAATTACCTAAGTCTTAAAAAAATGAATTTTGGCCCTCCCTCCCTATACGTAAAGGATCGACAGATATTTCGTCAACCACCCCCTTTCTCTCCTCTTTCTATCCTACTTAATTTTTTTTACGATTTGATATATTCGATTAATTTATTTGATTGATTATTTTAGACATTAGGATAGGTGACAAAGCGAGTGCAGAATGAACGTCACGCTCGTATGAAAACTAAACCCTTTGGAGGACCATTGCTAACACGAAAATACACTGTGGACGGTAGGAGACAGGAATAGGTAGAGGAAGAGGCAACTCATCTTCACTTGACGTTTCCCATTGGTGTAGATCTTGTCTTGCTCAGTAAGAACACTTAAGAAGCATTTGGAAGCACGGAGATGTTTCCATGCTAAAATTCCCGGAACTTGATTTCACATGAACATCGCTACCGACTCGTTACATCAAAACTAACATTGGGGGTGCCACTAGCTCTAAGCCCACCAAACTATGATACACAATACAGTAGACCTTCAATGTTCCGTTTAATGCTTGATTCACACGTTCACCTGGACTGAAAAAACAAAATCTGCCTCAGTGGTACAAGTAGATGGCCCACCCCTTGAAAACAGGCTGTGATTGTCTTATATAAATATCCCTGGCTCTCTGATTGACTGTTCTCACTGGGTCAGGGCTTTCCCCTCTCCCGCTGACCCCTTTTCCACGGTTTGTATGTGTTCCAAACGTGTTGGTTCCTGTCCAAACGTGTTCGTTCCAGTCCCATTTGGTTTTTGATGAGTGCCAGGTGGTTTTTTATGTGTGTTAATTGGATTTTTATGAGTGCCCATTGGATCGTATGTCTGGGTACGATTGGGACTAACGTGTGAGTTTTTTTATATTGGTGTGGGAATTTTTTATTTATTGGTGGGAGAACGTGCAGTCCATGGAGTTGAGCACTCTTCCCATGACGTCCCATAAAATGTCGGCATCGCTAGTGAGCATGGGAGGGTTCAGGACCCGCAAGACCCTTTTAACTTTACCCCTCACTCCACCACCATCCTCCCGTGTCAAATCCCCCAGAGTGTAGGACACACTGGGAAAGGAAAGTTTGATGTCGCAACTGACTTGGAGGGTATTATTGAGCCCTTAGCGAGAGTTGTTAGCCTTAAACTTGTTTATTTTAGTCATAAACGTTGAAAGCGGATAGCAACTACCCTAGTGAAGAGTCATTAACCCGCCCCACCCCTTGACTTAATAGTGTGGAACACGTGACCACGTTTCTGTTCTGCGCATGTTTTTCGGCAAACGTGTGATCCCACAGTAAGTCCTTGTTCGCATCAAAGTTTAAAGTTAAGTTCAGGAAGATAGGAAAAGACAGGAAACAGTTTAACCTCACCAACATATAAACAGCGAGTGATATTCAATTTTTAGGATATTTAATAATTACATTGAAATTAGGTGTAGCTCATCATAAGTAAATTAAATATAAGTGCAAGTTTATACTTCATATATTTATTTTCTGACAATTTTTCTTATCTTGTCCCTCCATAAACATTGTATGGGCATGTATTGAGGACGGTGAATGAGCGGATGGAAAGGAAAATTTTGGAAATGACGTACGTAGGAAAAAGATCGCAAAGGGGACTAAGAAAAAAAGAGAAGGAGCAGATAACAGAAAGTAAGCAAGTGAGAGGAGAAGAATGGAAGAAACTAAAGGGGGAATAATGGTATAAGGATAGAAAAGGATGGAGACATTTTTCTAAACTGACCCGGCCACAGGCTGGAAAGAGTTGTTGTTGTTGATGATGATGATGATAATAATAAACATTAATAAAAAACCTTACATAAGATTGATTCTGACCCCCTCCCACTTTCCCTCGTAAGAAAACGTAAGAAAATACTGAGCTCCTCCAGTCCCCAAAACCATTACGTAATTTAAGGATGGCCCCCTAACACGTGTCATGTTTTCAGGGTATTCCCCCGGAAGGTATTGTGATATTTGGCTCTCAGTTGCACACCCACCTAACAGGGATACGAGTGTTCACGAGACACATCCGAGATGGACGTGAACTTCCTGAGTTGAACAGAGACAACCATTACAGCACTCATTTCCAGGAGATCCGTCTGCTCAAGAGAGAAGTACGGGTACTGCCGGTAAGGGGGTAGTGAACGGAACACCATAGCGAGTATGTATATTCCCTTACTATAGCTCGATTTTCATAGGAATATCATCTGGAAGGCCTTTTTTCCCTACAAGAAACTTACAACAGTGAAATCTCTCTTAACGGACACCTTTGTATAGCTGATTCTTCTTTATAACGGACAGTTTATATTTCCTCGGCAAAATAATCTTAGTTTTTACGGTGAAACAACTTCCCAATAACGGACTTTTTAAATAACGGACAAGGACACTGATAGAGATACATATTTATACATAAGGAAGAGTGGACAAAAATTGAAAACACCAGTTCATAAACAGTATTTTATTGTAGGAATGTCAGAAATTCGATTGTCTCACGCGAAGTGTGAGCAGTCCTGTATTCCCCCTATAGGAAATGTTTCTAGAATAGCCTACGTAGTAAGGACTACGGTACTTAAAGTTCTTACCTCCTTCCTCTTCTGGGTCTTCTTCGGGGCTTGTTCAATCTATCTAGTCTGTGCTCGCGTACACATATAGACCTATAGTCAGGAAGGCTTACTGTTCAAAAGCCATTTTATTTGCGTATTGTCCTGTGCATAGTGCAATCTGGACATTAAGCTACGTACAATATATATATCCACATGTCATAACTATCCTGTATGTAATACTGCATAATGCTGTAATTGGATGGTTGTTAATATTCACAGTATAAAATAGGTTCAAGCTTTATTATATAAAAAAAGGTGTTCTTAGTAACGGACACTTTTTAATCCAGGAAGGTGTCCATCCGCTATTAAGAGATTTCACCATAGTATAGTTCTGGTTGAAAAAAAAACTTTAATAATGCTGTTCGTAAGAAAATCGAGCTGTTTTTTCTCAATGCCAGCAATATTTCCAATATATATTAAGTACTGTGTGATTTCCCTGATTTAGGTGACACTTTAATTCCATATGGGCTTAAATTGTGGTAAAAAGTTGGCGTGGATGTTTAGTTCACACTTATATTAAATTTACCTCTATAGGAGGGCACATGAGCTAGTAAGACGTCAGTCTTTTCTCGCCAGTTTTGCTTGTAATAGGCAGTCCAAGGCTCAAATATCATCTGAATGACCTTAGATTTTGTTTTCATTATTGCATTTCCATCCTCCTTTTATGTAAATACGATTGCAATTTTCTCTACATTCTATTCTATATCATTCCTACCCCATTTGTATAAATATGAGTACAGCCCGTACAAGTAGTAAGATGTGGTAAATGTAAAACAATCACAACTAAAACTGGGATATGCTACGATACCAAAATAGGATTCAACTGCTTGTTTTGGGTAATGACTGAGGGTAGTAAGGGAAGGGAGCTTTTGGGAGAGAGGTATTTGTTATGGTTTTTAATGAAACATTGATAGTTATGTTCCACCAACTAAGACTTACAAATAATCACTTTCAATAAAATCACGGGGCTTTGCTAGTGGGGACACGTCCCCCCTAATAATCTAGTCAAATGGAATACTCTTAGTACCGTTAAGAAAGGGAGAATTGTTTCATTAAGAAAATTATAAGTTCAGGTTTGTAACAATGCATAAATCACTTAAATAATTAATTCCTTGGTCATGTTATTTGTGTTATTTATTGGGAAAGAAATAATTTTGATTTTATAATCCAAACGGAAAAAGGGGTTGTTCTCCCCAACTAATAATTAAGAGCTAGCTTTGTCAATGAATAAAATGCTACACATGAACAAATTTTTTTAATTTTACAAAATTTACTTTAAATGAATACTCTCTTACCCTGTTGAAGGGTACAGTTGGAGCTTTAGAAGTAATGCACCCAGATTTGCGTGGTGAGATACTGAAAATCACAACTCATTGTACCCAGCTGGGAATTCAGCCTTAACCTCCCCCTATAAAATATGAGAATGACACCTTGATCCATATGCCCACCAGGTACAATTTGAGCTACAGCCCAATTTTCTTAGAAAGAGTTACTAAATTTTCTTTAATTCATACGTCAAGTAATGTAATCTACAGCTGTCACTTTTTGGTAATTTTTATCAACACCTATAAAATAGTATAATGTTATCATTGCTGATAGCAAAAATTATATTTGTATTTTCCAAAAGGATCTTTCTACCAAAAGCCTATTATAATATTTTACTTGACGTCTGCCCTGATGCTATGGTGGTTTGTTTGGTTAACAGGGCGATGCACTGATCACCACCTGCTGGTATCAAACCACAGAAAGGACAAACATCACTATGGGCGGCTATGCCATCAGTGACGAGATGTGCGTCAACTACGTCCACTACTACCCCAAGGTCGATCTGGAAGTCTGTAAAAGTTCCATCAGCAACAACGCACTTGATACTTACTTCCGGTTTCTTCGCGAGTGAGTACGCTGGTTTAATCGGATTAGGTGTGTGTGTGTGTGTCCATGTTTACAAACACGACTGTCTTAGTTCCTTCACAAAATGACAAACCGAGAGTAAATAATTCACTCCATGATTCCAACTTCCTGCTGGTAAAGCAGAAAGACCCAATTCAATAATGAAATCAAGTTTTGAAGTAGAAAGTTTGGGAGAAGGCAAAATTAAATCTTTGGGACAGTTTCATTGTCAGACTTTTTACGCCTCGAGAGCGGCTCTATTCTAAATTCGGGATGAAGCCTACATAGACCAGAATGGAATGGGCCAGTTTATTATGCGAAACACCCCATTGTATTTAAATTTAGGTGGGTGTCATCCTGTGTCTTTGTAGAATTGCGTCTTTCACACAGATGACTAAGAGTTGCGCAATGCTATCACACATGCTAGTTCTTAATACACTTCAGAAAACACACGCACGCAAATAAAGTGAGCCGAATAATAATTCACACCAGATTGATGATTAACAACCAGAAGATTGGAGAAAGTTACACAATTAGAGCCTTCATGGTTTGTATTCATCACCAAACATATTAAAGATAATAAAAGCACGTTGGCTGATGTGTGTTTATCATGTGGTGCTCATGTTTTATGACAGACGTGAACATTTAAGTGTTAGAAGGGAAAACCTGAAGGCCAAGACGTCGATGAGAGGATAGTTTGAATAGAGCTCTGAAGGAGGCAGAGTGTTTGGCTAAGGTTAGGATGGAGGTGTCTCTTGATAGGATTGAATAGTGGGCTTGCCACCTGGTGGTCATGAATATTCGAGTTAATTAAGGGCCAAAAGTGAACTAGTCAGTTTAATAGGCTCACGGACTATAGAGTCGTCCAAAGGTTGCAGGTTATTTGAGAGAAAGCAATGAATATCTCAACTATTTATTGGTTGTCTCCGATAACACTTTCTGATATACCGGTTACAGTGGCATCGCGTCAGGCTAAGCAAGGCAAGCACTGCTTGACTTTTATTGAAGATATGTAATTATTTGATTTAATGTTTCCAAAAATATTCCCCCAGTCATCATTTAAATGTTATTTAAGCATCAATGGGTTTGAAAAAAAAAATCCCATACAAGACAGTGACCGTAACATGCATGCAAGACGTACACTTGTCCATCTAATGGTGGTTGAAGGTAGTGATGGGCACAATCGAGTAAAATTAATCGAGTAACTCGATTGTGTTGTGTAATCGGGAGTACTCGATTCTTCCGGGATTACTCGAGTAACTTTACTTGGACCTTGTTATTCTTTTATTAAGTGAGAATCAACCTTATTGACTGGACTGTTTACCATTATATTTCCATTTAAAAGGCGTATTCCCTTAGTGCTCATTTTTCACCAACAGTTTCTGCTGCTACGCAAAAATGACTCTCTATGGTTTAAATGTTTCACGTGCCTTTTCAATACAAAATACTCCCAGATGTAAAGAACACAATCGAAAAGCATGCTAACTAAGCGTATCACATTTCCTATTCTTTTTAAAAGTACTCGATAAAAGTTACCAGATTTTTTACTCGGCACCTCGGCAGTCTTATTTCCACAATCGCATAATCGAAACTAATTATAGTCTGTCTTAATTATTTTATTGATTATAATTTTTCTTTAGTAAAATATCATCACTTATAAATTAAAACTAATTAGAGTAAGTTAAAAAAAATAGAAAAATAAAATAAAACTGTTTTAACTTTTAAAAAGGTACAATTATTATCAATTACTTTAACATGAATGTATGAATAAAAGTTTATTTTATTAAAAAGAGCACCAAATTTTTTTTTTGGTGAGACACTTCTTAAAGCACATACTTTCATATTGACTGCACGTAACGTAAAATCTGAAAATAAGAGGGTGGAAGTCACTGTCAGTGTCGACTGACTACTATAAGAAGAGATTATTGACATATCACTCATTAGTATCGAATTACATTGCAAGACTCCCGAGTAATGTTTTCCAACCGATTGCCACCGGACGATTTGAGTGGATGATTCGCTATAAACTACTCTAGTAAATTTACTCGATTTTTAGAACTACTCGATGGTGTCTCTCACTAGTTGAAGGTCTGTATTTGTCCGATTTTCAACCCATTGCTCTAGCTAGTGTGGTACTTATTTGTGACGTCATATATTTCGGAGGGGTGAGAAGGGGAAGAGCTTTTGATGTCAGGTAAAAATGCAAGCAGCCGAACTACGACTTCTCTTGCCCGAAAAGTGACGATTATAACCGAAGTCACTAGCCCTCTCTACCCCTTTCAAAACATAGAGGGATAGTATGGCCTGAAAGGGGAAATTAATATTGTTAAGGTACTGACCCCATGCCTACACATCTTTAAGCCCGGTACACACTACGCAACTTCTTGTACATAAAGTTGTACAAGAAGTTGCAATTTGGAAATGGCGTCGTGTGAACACCAAAACTTGTACAAGATCTGTTTTGCACGACTTATTGTATACAATTTCAGTAAATAGAACGTGTCCTCTATAAGCCATTTTTCTTGTACAACTTGAGTTTAAAACACGAAAACTTCGTCTGCTAGACAGTTTTTTTTAAAGTTATTGTAAGAAAAACAGCTAAATGCTTGAATACAAACAAATAATTATAATTGAAGGAAGTTAAGCCCCAAATATAAAGGTTTTCAACTATTTTAAAAATATATTAAAAATCGAGATCTTTTTTATTTTCATAATATTTAGGAATGATTAAGAACGTATTTACATTAAATACCAATGTTTTACAAATCTTCCAGTCTTTTTTTCCAATAAAAGGGGCAAAAACGCCATGTTTTTTTCAACTATTGTATGCAATCCCAAATGCCATGTGAACAGTCCCTAGCTAAAATTTGTATGCAATCCATGTGACCAAGATATTGTACAATTTTTTGCACAACTTTTTGTACAAGAAGCTGTGTCGTTTGTACCGGGATTCAGAGTTTTTGTATAGTTTATTGTAGCAGGTGCTTTTGTTTTGATTTGTGTATCAGTGAAAGCTTAAAAACAAAAGTTTATAAGTATATGTATGATAAGTATTAACACAATAATGTAAATCACAGAACAGAAGACCGCACAAAGCTACAACTATCATAGAACAAACACCACTAAATAGCTTCTTGAAGAATAAACAATTTAAAAAAAATCCGGGACCTCCCCTTTTAAGCTTAGGGGCATCCCTTCAAAGCTTGCCTAAGAATTTTGGTCACGAGACGCTACTGACTGGTGAGGTGTATGTTTATTTGAGATCTCTGTTGAGCAGGTGGGAGGACCAACAGACCAGCAGCAGCCAAGGTATTTCCTCCAACTACCAGGCTGTGGACTGGACCCCCATGAGGAGTCAAATGTTGGAACAGATGTACCAGCAGTTCCCTATCTCCATGCAGTGCAACCAGTCGTCAGGAGAGAGGTTTCCGGGCTATTGGGAGGATATGATCTCTTCTCACGTCCTATTCCCGCTGCCCCCTCAGACGAGAGAGTGCTCCAATGAAGAGACTGTGTAGACAGGCGCTTCCTGTCACTCTTATATAGACAATATACTGCCCCATTGCTATGGGCAGTCTCGTAACTAAAATACTGTACTGGCACGCTAGTAGAGGTATTCCCGTCACTCGCACACTGTACTGGCACGCTAGTAGAGGTATTCCCGTCACTCGCACATTGTACTGACACGCTAGTAGAGGTATTCCCGTCACTCGCACACTGTACTGGCACGCTAGTAGAGGTATTCCCGTCACTCGCACACTGTACTGACACGCTAGTAGAGGTATTCTGGTCACTAGCACACTGCACTCATAAGCTATTAGAGGTATTCCCGTCACTCTCACACTGCACTCACAAGCTATTAGAGGTATTCCCGTCACTAGCACACTGTACTGACACGCTAGTAGAGGTATTCTCGTCACTAACACACTGCACTCACAAGCTATTAGAGGTATTCCCGTCACTCGCACACTGTACTGACACGCTAGTAGAGGTATTCCCGTCACTCGCACACTGTACTGACACGCTAGTAGAGGTATTCTCGTCACTAGCACACTGCACTCATAAGCTATTAGAGGTATTCCCGTCACTCTCACACTGCACTCACAAGCTATTAGAGGTATTCCCGTCA
>CABFVZ010006802.1:0-15095 GCA_902151445.1 Timema monikensis | reverse complement strand
TGTAGGTCCTCCATTTCACCTCACAATCACCCTACCATTACACATTAGCGTAAGTGCGTATAACCCGAATGGGTAGTAAGACGTGGTGATTATAACAATAATAATAATAATAATAATAAAATGTACTTAGTTGATACTAGTGAATCCCTGATAACATTTTAAGCTAAGGGACAGTTGACCTCGATAGTCTTGGGGTAAAGTGCTCGCCTCTGGAACCGATGTCTGTGGGTTCAAACTCAGCCGGGGTCAATGAATTTTCTTGAACGATAAAAATCCGTAGCACAAATTTAGTCGGAGGGGAAGTAAAGCCATCGGTTCCATGTCGAACGTGGCATGTAAAAGAATCCTGAAAGTTAATTATGTGAGAATAGGGCAGACTAAGAAATATGTTCATAGCGAGAATATATCACCAACCTCGATTAGCATAAATTTGGAAAACAGGAAAAGGTTCCTGATGACGAATGTAGGGAGTTTTACGCTGAACGGGTGTGAAACAAGAACCATTGGCATAACTGAAAGGAAAATATTAGAAGCGTTTGAAACGTGTGCTACAGAAGAATGTTGAAAATATTATTTAAGAAGATAGTATCAAATACAGTAACGCTACTTACTATGAATATTTTTTTTATAATATCTTCTAAAATGAAATACAAAAGTGTCAAGAAAAGTAAATGATTTTTTTTTTTTGAAAAGTATAAAGCAAAAATGAATTAACATACTAGGACATATACTGAGATATAATAGTTTGACGAAGATAATTATAGGAGCTGCGAAAGAGAGAAATTCAAAAGGGACAACAAGACTGGAGTACATGAATCAGATAGCGGACGTTGTTGGCATAATAAGGTACAAATATGTAACAATAATTATAGCCCAGGATGGTCAAAAGTGGAGAGTTGCAGCAAACCAATTGCAAGATTGATAACCTAATTATGATGACTGTCACTGACTATTCTCAGACATTTATAGATAATACCTTTCTCTTAATTGATTTAGGTTTATAATTCACGTGATATAATAATCCGGTGCTCTATTTCTAACGAGAATCTAAAATCGAAATTTTGGGGTACACTTTGGGTTATTTAACGTGCATTTATTAAGGCAGCCACCTCGGTCAACGAGAAAGTATCAATCGCTGACTAGCCTCACGGATCAAAATACAATAGTTTGTGTCGTTTTCTGGAACTAATTCTTTATTTTGTCTAAGCTTATACTCTTTTACACCCTTGTAATGATATGGAATTATATATCCCAATAATTTATTAATCGCATTTGTATTCAAAATCCAGATATTATAAATGAGAGCGGGAAGTAAGATTTATTTGTTTCATGTTGTTAAGTTGCAAGTTATGGTGACATCTTTCTACGTCTCTTTTTAAAAAGACAACGCAGTTTGGTCAACAGAGACGTACCTGGATGACCACACCTCCTTTTTTCTAGGAAGCTTCGAGAAGGAAATGTCGCTTGATCTACCCCTTGAGGGTATGCATCTCCTTACTTCCTTCTTGACAAAGAGCCGAGTAGGTAAAGTCTTATGTAAATCTTAATCCATGTTTTTACCGGAATCTAAATCTCGCGTGTCGGGAATTGTCGTGAATATGACATAATAGTCGGGTATTTAAATTAAGGTCCATAACATGTGAAATATCGAGCAAAAAACTGTTTATCTACTTATAATAAAAAACTATAAAATACTAAGACTTTTAACTTTTAGAATAAGATCACCCCTTTTTAATCATTACAAATGCAGGATAATGTCACCCTAAAGGTGCTGAATAAACTTCAATATATCATACTATATTTTTTAAACGTTACACCCTTCACCTGTAACCACTCTGTATCATATCAATAAAAAAAGATGGAAAGAAAACTAAGAAATCTCCAGTCTCAAGGTAAAGAGAGAACCTCACTACTAGTTTTTAAATATCTTAAAATTTTCTGTTGTGTGTATATAAAAAAATTATTTTATTTGTTAGATGAAGGCTAGACATAGAGCCGTTTTCCATCAGGCCTAATCTCATAGCTCCACTAATATGACTAAGATGTTGTTGAAAATGAGCTAATGTTACATTTTTTCATATCAATAAAACTCAAAACTATGGGGTTATTAAGTTAAGAAAACCCTGTTGAAATCTTTCGAATTTATTTGGGCAAAAACAATATTATTTTGAAATAACTTATCGTATAAATAAATATTTAGTTAATAATAATAATATTTAGCACCGCGTCTTACTACCCGTTCGGGTTATGCGCTTTAAGTACTAATTACGCTAATAGATTAGGAATTGGGAAGGTTAAATTATAGGAAGTGAGCCCGCATTTGCGTGGAGGGAGAGTGGAAAACCATTTAGGAAAAAACCCTCAGTTCACCCGACTGAGATTTGAACCTCAATCTCCCCGTCCTCGGAGTTGAGCTCAACACGACTAACGCGTTAGCCAACTACGCCACCGAGCCGGGTAAATATTTAGTTAAAGCCGAACGTCTGCTTGGTAATTTCTCGCTTACCGAGGCGGCTCCCTTAGGCACACGCTTTCATTTTCTTTATGTTTTCTCAAAATAAGAGGAAGTCGTTGAGGTACGTCACCCCTATCGTCAAGGCCGTAGCCAGCTAATCNGGGGGGGGGGCACATCTCCCAATCGCGGAAAGATAGAAAAATAATAATAATACTAATAAAAAAAAAATACTGTTTTAGAAGCTCGCCGAGGTGCTTTTTATGGTATATTGTTTGAATCATTTTGTTCATAAAATTTTTGGGGGGAGTTGGAGGGTTTAACCCCCAAACCCCCCCTCCCTCACACTATGCCCTTGCCTGTCATGGTTGGCAGGAGCCGCGTTACTTCGGAGATAACCTTCTCTGCGATCTGATCTATTAGCATAATCTAATTGGGAAGGTAGAAATTAGAAGAACTAAGCCCGAGCTCCCGTCGATACAAAATCGGAAAACGTTTAGGAAAAAACCTTAAATACACTCAGTCAGGATTCATACCCTAACATCTCCATTACGGGCAAACTAGATTAGACAAACCTGACGCCTTAATCAACTTGTCCGACGATGTGGCCTATATAAAATTAATATTCTCATTTTCTGTACTATGGCCATGATGTTTTATTATATTACTATGTATGTCATTTGTTAGATTTTTCCCTTGTATTTTTATTTAGATTCACCAAGTTATGTAATTGTAGGAACACTTAAGTTAATCTCATCTTGTTAGCGAAATACAGAAGACATAGTGAATTAGACCTACGTCCATTATGTCGTTATACAAACCAAAGGCTAGCTTCAAGGACTCTGTAATTGGTTGCAAAATTACATTTCGACGTAGATACTATTGATAACTTGGTCAAAATGTATATAAATATTTATGTCAAAAAGAATTCTCTTCATTTGTTCTTAGAGTTTGAATGAGTACAAATGGCCAATCATTTTATATTAGTGACAGTTGTCATCTTGTTCTTCTCTAAGGTAAGTCGTTTAGAAACTTGTAATATTTGACACTGTTTAAGGACGTTATCCACCTGTTATGTCATGACAGGTCAAGATAGTATTTCCCATGTAAATTAATTTACATTATATTCGGTGAGTTTTAAATATATAACGTTTAAACAAAAAAGTATAAATTCTTCAATAATATATAAATAATCTTATAGTACCCCAAAATTATTATTTTTATCTTGAAGTAATTTTTTGTCAACGTATATTTTTATAAGCCACTTACCACTTTGGCTATTTCGCTTATTCATGAAAATGGTCTGTAGGAGTCTTCCTTCAGGATGTAGATTAAAGAAGTCTGTAGTACCATATGTCTATTTAGATTAGGAAACAAGAAAAAGGTAAAATTAAAAAGCAAGTCAATGTTTCCAAGGCGCAAATACGATAGTGACTGTGTAAGTTCATCAGAGGAAGAGGGGAAGTGTTATCAGTATATAGCCTAGAGGTCTCTCAGGCTAAACTGCTCATTTTCGTGACTGTGTAAGTTCGTCAGAGGAAGAGGGGAAGTGTTATCAGTATATAAACTAGAGGTCTCTCAGGCTAAACTGCTCATTTTCTTCCCTTTATTTCTATTTCATTTTTTGGCGTTCAAACGTGATTGCGTATCGAATGCTTAGGTGCACCAAGTTAAGATGCAACCCGCTTCGAAAAATTGCTTCTAAATCTCCAAGTAGACCTACCTAGGTCGTTAAGGTGGGATGACAGAGAGCGCGAGATAATTAAAAAATATATATTGGCTTAGTAGAGTAGAGAGAGTATTTATTAACTTAATTTTACTACAGGTAATATTAATAGAAAAAGGATAGAAATAGTCAAATTACAATTTTCAAATGATTAAATTTACAAACTAGTGCTATATATTAATATTTTACTAGAGATGAAAGAGAAAATTTGGTGCAATATGGCTCTTAGTGTTTATATAGATAAGGAGTAAATACATTAAGTTCAATTTTCTATGGATAACAATTTCAATCGTTTTTGATTATTTGTTATGAGCATTACGGAGTTTGATATGTATATGTGGAGATAATATTTTCGACACAAATATTTATATGTATATTGACAAAGTTTTCATTCTTATCCACGTAAAAATGTTATTTTGCAAAACAATCACAAAGGCCTGGTCAAATTTTGCGATGCTCATGACAAAAATTAAAAAACAGTTGAGACTACTTTGTGTAGAAAATTAAACTAAATATATTCATAAGAGCAATGTTTTATATATTTTTGAAAAATAAAAAGGGAATTTGGCTTTAAAAAAACCCAACTGCAACACACCTAGGAATTTCATACATCTCATCTAAAATTTTGTTTTCTGAAGCCTTGAATACTTTGGGTGACTTGCTCATTACGAGTAATCAGACATTCCTAAACTTTTAATTGAAATATAGTGATATTTTGAAATCTTATAATGTGTTATGGATATGTTAAGAATTTATAGAACTTTTAAAATATACAAGAAATAAAATATTTTTAAATAATATTTTAATAGAAATTAATTTTGTATGCATACAAGATTAAAAACAACAAATTTAACTCGATTATAAAGATAATTTATAAGATATGTTTGAGGGGCTGCAGGGAAGTGGTGGTTTGGGGTATTTTTAAATATACTGTATAATCTGTTTTGTTCAATGTTTCGTATAATTCGGGGTAGGGATGAACCCTACATTGATAACTGATATGATAAATAAGGTAGATTTATAGGTAAATGAAATAGAGAGCTTGACAATCCTTATAAGCCATCATCTTGGATGTTAAAGTTCCGTTGTAACGAAACTTCAAGAATGGATTAGGAGTCATATTTTAAATACACAATCAAAGCTAAATGACATTAAAAAGTTCAATGGCAAAAAACTAATTAATTTTTTAGTTGTAAAAATATGTGCGTAGTATATGGTTATTAAAATAATGGTTATTGTATAATATATTAAAAAAATATATAATTCAAATACGTTTTACTTAGATATAATTACGTATGTTTTATCATTTTCCCCGGCTATTCCGCGTAATTCTTTTTTTGATAGTTTTAGAGGACCTGCTTCTGTTAATCCCGAACTATTGACCCTATCAAATTTATTTTTTCAGAATTGAAACGAGTAAACACGACATTTCATGAAATATTATTTCTGGTTTCATATTATATATGTTAGGTTTCGTTGTACAATTCTTATCTATAGCTAAAATTATAACATAGCTGATATTTGTTATGATGAAAGAAAGCGAAGTTGTAAAGTTAAGTATGAAAGGTGAAGCTTGAGGGGTGAATGATTCATCAACCATTCACCAAGTTTCGCCCTTAATTTATACTTAATTAAATAGCGTTAAGTCCCAACAGAGTCGCCGGTGGTGGTGTTATCAATTAATGCTCTTGGTAGCCAATGATAGTCACACGTCCATCACAGACTCTGCCTTAAATTATGAATGAAGAATTACCCTAAGCACGTAACGATCCCCGGATAGATAAGTCAAAAGTCCCGACTTCAATTCCTGTGTCCAGGCGTCAATTTTTCAATTAAGTCAATTTACGGTTTTAGTCAATCAATATGTAAAAGATATATCCTTAGAATTTGATTTTATTTTATTTTGTTAGTACCAAATATTTAAGATGGAGGCTTAGGGAACGCGAGAGAAGTCAACATGTTTGCAGTTTTTATGGCAAAACTTTTTTTGGGCCAAAATAAATCAAATACTGCTTCAATACAAACATTGAGTTTAATTTTCTACACTTGTTGAATATCTGTCATGAGCAAAACGGCACTAGTTGACAAACTTTTTAAACTAAGATAAAAAGTTGTAATTAGATTCCAGGACACCCTTGGCAGATATTAAAGACTGTTGATATCATCATAGGAAGGAAATCAAACTTTATGTTTGTAATGAAGCATTAAAAAAATATTTTTTTTTGCTATAAAAACTGCCAAAACACTGGCCTTTTCTTCCGTTTCCCTTCATTCCCACCTTAACTTACAAAAACAAGCACCGGTGGTCAAGAGGTCTAAGACGGTCAAATAGGGATATACTGGTTTGGGAATAATGTAGAGGTCAATATTTTTATTTAGGTTGGTTGCACTGGTGATGGTTTTCTAGATGTGGTTTATTTCTATGATTTTATACCTCCTTTATTTTCATAGCTCTTCTCCAAATGTTTAAGGTTATTTGGGTTATTCATGAAATAAGATTTTAAAATTCTTTTTGGAATAATTTCTATAAAAAAAAAGTATATCCAATATAGCAAACAAGACACGTGTTTATTTAATTGAGTTATTGCTATAAAGGTTGAGACCCTAAGTGTTGTGTATGGACAAGCGGAAGAGTAAAACTATTTGGGGAAGGAATGCACGTAGTCCTTGTTTACGTGAGTGTAGCTATGCGGGATTTTCTATTCTATTTGTAAGTGAAAAAAGTGGACATATAATCAAATTTTCACAAGAAAGGCCTTTAAGAATACACAAACATATTTTTATGCAATCAACATTGATAACATTTATATTATTTTATAGTTATTTATAATATATCCTAAATCAAAATGGACATCTGCAAATCACATGACTTGAAGTATGAATACCTGAAAGTAATCTAGTAACTTTTTTTAATCTTTCAGATTAAGGTCCTTTCTGTGAAAATTGGACTCTAGCTATGTCACATTACGATTTTTAAATGTTTTCTTTCAATGTTAATTTTGTCACTGTTAGGTGGCGAAGTCCCAGGATACACCGCTGATAACCTTAGAGCTGGGCCCTGTCGTTCAACAAACCCTAGTCCAAGTGAAGAGCGCGGCCTCAGGGGCCGTGTCTCAAGTGATGAACATGATCGACCAAGCTCAGGAGGTCGTACAAACCATCTTCGACCGTCTCCTACGCTCAACAAGAGACGCGCCGCCCAAGTCGACCAACCTCCTCGACAGCTTCACCGAGGTGACGAACGCGATCAACGACGTCGTGGGCTACAGTCAGGAAGTCGTTCAGTGCGTTGAAGGTAAGACCAAGAACGCCGGAGGGCTAGTGCAGACAGTGACGAAAGCCGTCGAGGGATGCATCCAAGGAGGGATGAAGAAGGGGATGGAGGCGGAACAAGAGTTGGTACAGAGTGCTCAGAAGCTGTTGGAGGAAAGTCTGAACTCTGTCTTTGGGGCGGGTGTCATCAACGAGTGTATAGGTAGATCGGTATCTAACGTGACACACTGCCTGATCAGGAGGGTAGGGGGTGTCGGACAAGGGGCGGATAAACTGTTGACGGCCACGGGAAACTCGAGGTACGTTGTGCCTGACATCTTTGCGTGCGTGGCGCTGCGGGTGGAGAGCACCCGGAACCAGTTGGTGCTGTATGCCAAAGACTTGGCGAATTGTTTGGCTCAAGAAAAAGACCAAAATGCCGAGAGAAAAATAAATGGCTGAGTTAATACTTATCGTTTTATTCATCGATCTCATAAGCTGCAAACAAACTATACAGACGCGAGTCTATTATATTTTTTCTAATCACACAAAATATGTAATTTTCTTATTTTCGTTGATATTTTAAAAGGCTAAACGAAATTTGTACTATATTTTTATAGATTAAATCATTGAATTTGTTGTTGACTAGATTCAAAATAAAAGTTACGATGGTGTAATATATACATTTTACTCTTTTAAGAAACCTAAATATTGTTGTAACTAAATTGTTTTTAAGATAAATTAAATGGCCACGCTAGTATAGTTGGTAATTTCGTCTATGGCCCCATATGAATACATGTTGTTTTTTTAAAATTGAAAGACGACACCTGGACACGGGATTTGAACCTAGGGCCTTTAGTTTAGTAGGTCAATGCTCTTATCAATGAGTCTTTTCGTGTCCAGGCATTATTTTTCACTCATATTTTAAGGCATATTATTTTATGGACGTGTGAAAAATTGTCAGCTACAATTAAGGGATCGAATAATCACGAGATATTTTAAAAAAAACGCCGCCACCATCGACTCAGGAGGGCTTTATTATATCAATAGTACTAATATAACTGTACAAATCAATCACAAGATGAGTTGAATAGTCAAGCTATTACATTTAATAATTACGGTTGTAGTTGCATCTAAATATATTATTCTTTAAATCGAAAAATTCCTCTTGTGATTTGCATTTGTAGCATATTTGTACTATTGTCATGAAAAAGCCCTTCCTAGTCGAAGGTGGCTGCATTATTTGATAAATCGAGATCATTCGATCGCTGAATTGTAGCTGACAATTTTCCGCACGACCATCAAGGACTCTGCCTTTAAATACGAGTGAAGAATGATCCTGAACACGGGGCAACTACTGGATAGCTCAGTGGTAGAGCATTGGTGTACCAAATTAAAAGTCCCGTGTTCAATTCCCATGTCTAGAAATTATTTTTCAATTTAAAGAATGTAACATGTTTTACTTCAGTCCTATCACCTTAGTTAGTAAAAACCTCATAAAAAAATTAATTGTTCTGAATATTACTCTCATGACTTAGATTTAATTTCACCAATTTCTTCTAGGGTGCAAAATTATACAGAAGGGACAAAATGTATCCCAAAATTACAATAGGCCTACTATGTTCATGTATATTTTTATTTAAATAGAATAAAATTCAAAAATATGTGTATTTAATTAGTCTATATATACATTGGAAAGAAATTTAATATAATATTTTACAAGTAGACAGCCTTAGAATATGATAAATTTGGAGAAGTTCATTTTGCATAATTTCTTTTGAAATAAGAAATTATGAAAATGTTGCTCATTTGTTCTAATTATTTCCTACAGCAATTTTCAGCCTATCATGTATTTACTGTAATTGTTGGACACTTATTAGTGCAAACATTTTTAATTTTCAACCATCTCATCCAATATTGTCATACGAGCATAAAAGTAAACAACATTATAAATGATCTCAGATGTAGACTTGGAAAAATAATGTTGTCTGAATTAACATAATAAAGGATTCGGTTAGTAAACAAAGTATTCTTGAGAAGGGGAGGGGGGCTAGGGATGTTCGGGGGGGCAGATAAAGTAAAATGCTTGTCTACAAAACCGTTAAAACTCCTTGTGGTCGACCTTGCAGACTTCCTTCAACAGCCGCAGCGGCGATGTTTTGGGGCAGTCATTTGTCAACAAGTGAGCAGACGAGAGGAGCAAGCAACCACCGTGACAAGCCGCCATTGTTAGCCACCAGCGCTCCAAGCGGCTGCCACCACTAATTATTGTTATTGTTTGGTAGAATCCTATAACCAGTTCCTAACCACATCCGCTTTCAGTTTTCCTCCGCTCTATTCATTTTTCGACCAAAATATTTAAGGGTCATTTTACACTAGGTTCTCATTGGACCTCTAAACTTGAACAATAAATCATAAAACTTCCAGTCATATTAACTGTCATTTTCTAGACTAATTTTAACAAAAAGTAGATAAACTTACAAATAGTATAGACCTATATATACACACACATATATATGTGTGTGTATGTATAGTTAAATATATAAGGCCTACATATGTAATATTATATGTGTATTTATAAATATATATGTATTTTATATATATGTATGTATTTATATATATATATATAAATATAATATATTATAATATATAATATATAATATAATAATATAATATAAATTTATATATATATAAATACTATATATTTATATATATATATAAATACTATATATTTATATATATATAAATACTATATATTTATATATATATAAATACTATATATTTATATATATATAAATACTATATATTTATATATAAATACTATATATTTATATATAAATACTATATATTTATATATATATATATATAAACACTATATATTTATATATAAATACATATATATTTATACATACAAATATAATATTACATATGTAGGCCCTACATATTTAACTATATAGCCCATAAAATAAATTATATACATCATATAATATATATTACCATATACTATAAATTATATATATTATACATATATATATATATATATACATATTATACATATATATACATATTATAAAATAAATTCCTTTTAAAACATATTTTTACTAAGAAATAAGGAATAAAACTACTTATTTGCACTTGACATCTATGCTTTAAAATAATTTATAACTCCAGCTCCACTGGGGGACACGAGGGAAAAGACTTCAATCTCGTCTTGTCTGTTTGTCGGTGACAAGAAGACTGAGGCTCAAATCCCAGCCTAGTTTACTGAAGTGGTTTATTCTAAATGGATTTCCTCTCTCCTTATATGTGAATGTAGGGACATTTCTTCTATTTTTTGTCTTTCTCATTCTTAACCCATTAGGGTTGATGTGCTGACAGCCTGGACGTGTAGTTGAATGCGAAGCGAGGGGGAAAAAAAAGATAATTATTTGAACCTGTTACCTAACCTTAAAATATTTAGAATTGCTTTCTAATAGATAATTAAATGTTTACTTGATAATGACTTTCCCAAGTACTGATCACTTTTCCCCATTTGAGGATGGGATTAGCTTACTTAACACCAAAATACGATTTTTTTTAAATCTATAGATTTTGATTTTTGACTGTTTGGATATTCAATTTACTCAAGAGAATATAGGCCTAGTGTATAATTTCGGTACGTTTGTAATTTTAAAATATCAAGTAAAAAGTAGCTATAATTCTATCACTATTACTCGTATTTAGCGTCAAAATAGCGTGTTCAAATTGACAGCTACTTAACGTATTGTTTGATGTTTTAATGGTTATAAATATATTTGTCAGCTTTTTAAACCATATGGCATACCTACAATAGATCTATTTAGGCCTATTTTTAATTTTTTTCTTCTTCTGGCAACCAGCATCATTGGGTATGCGGCAGTGGTGGCTCGTAGCTAAAATAAGTGTGGGCGCTGCTTCAGAAAATGTTAGCCCTTTGTTTTATAAGTGTGTAAAAGGGGGAAAAAAACATGTATAAAAAGAAAGTGTATTCAGGAACTTGATAAAATTTTAACAAAAAAAAAAACTTTTTTACTTACTTTAACTTAAATTGTTACAGTTCAAGCTTGATCTATTCATTTAAAAGTGAAATACATCCTTCTTGTTTTAATTTGCGCAAAAAGTTCAATAATTTTCTCCTTGATCTCTGGATGACAATTGAGGAATTTTTTCTCCATTGAAAGTACTGCAAGCGTATTTAGTCTTTCTGTTAATTAAAAGAATTTTTAAAAATTGAATCAAATATAATAGCTGAAAAAAGAATAATAATCTAATTCGACACTCTTCTACAGTTTATCACATTCAAGAATTTGGTACACGGTTTTTAAGCACAACACACGCTGAGTAAAAAAAAAAAACTTCCTTCCACCATTACGCCAGAGCCGGCCCTGCGAGAGCAACAGTGCTCTCTCTACCTGACAGTCCCGCCTTCCTCCCCACCCCCCTCCTAAGTGCGCATGCGCACAACAGTCAAACACCACGTCACTGGCACTGTGAAGCGCACAGTTCCATACAAAGATGTTTATATCTTTTTAATAAACTAGGGGATGGCTACTGAAGTACTGACATTAAGCTCAAGGAATATATATATTGTACTACAAAAATAAAAACAGAATTAAAGAAAAAAGGATTCATTATATTAAATATTATCGATAATATCAGGTGGAAATAGGGGGAGCTCCAGTTCCGCATAGCCTGTACACGAGCCGCCACTGGTATGTGGACTAAACGTAAGGCTCACATAGTTTTGGTTTTTATTGACGGGGAGGTTGGGGTTATAATCTTGGCCAGGTATAGGTCTACCAAGGGTGGAATTTCCTAATTGGTTCCCCACTCGTCTTCCACACAAATTCCGGTACATATATTATAAATTATACTTTATTCCTCCAATCATATTAATATGCATATAGCTCGAACGAGTATTAAGACGTGGTTTAGAAAAAATTAATCAATATCTTGTCACCTAGCTAGTTAGCCACAAATTAAATGTGTTTCTAAGACTATTTATATGTTCGATAAAAACTAACAAGTGATACTTTTTCATGAGCATTTGGTGCAATATTTACCGGGTGAAAAAAACTAAAACCACTAGAAATAGTCTAGCCACGGTAGGAATGTAGGTGACAAAAAGCATAAGGTTCTTTATTTCAAACACTGGCTTAAGTATTATTAGAAGCATTTGATAGCAATTTTTATAGATTTTATAGTATTACTAAGCAGGTACTAATTATATTTACAAATAGGTTTACATTAGGAACTTCTAGCCATTGTTTGCAATAAGGAACCTTCCGCTAGCTGCCACCTACCTACACTCCTAGCGTAGATGAATTGTAACTCAGCACCGAAATTCTAAGGTTCAAATAACGACCATGTGTGTTGAGTTCAAATTTTGCAAGAATCATTTGTCATACTTTGTCTTCAGGTGAATTAAAAACAAAATCAATATCCTATCCTAACCTCGGGCCCACACGATTAGTGTAACAGTCACCCACCCTAACGATCAGTAAAATGAGTAGGGGTGTAAATAAATACTACACATCTCACACCTGCAGCAGTGGCCTTAGGTCATATATATGAATTATATGTATGTATGTATATATATGTATGTGTGTGTATGCATGTGTGTGTGTACGTGTGTGTATGTGTGTATACATGTGTGTGTATGTATATGTATGTGTATGTGTGTGTGTGCGTATATGTATATATATATATTTATATATATATTTATATATATATGTGTGTGTTACTGTATATATTTTAAAATTTGAAAATATACTTTTACGTATGCATATATCAAGTCATATTATTTGCAACCGTCACATTTTATTGCTGATATCAATACCTATAAATTAACACTAATAAGTTATATCAATTTTGACCTTGAAAATAATTTATTGTATTTTCTAAAAAGCCTCTATCTATGAAAAATAGACTCTTAAGTTTGTGATCATATAGTAAATAGCATTTACGTACAGTACATAGCGTAGCTTAGCCTCTTGTAAAGACAACGGAAACATAAGATAATGGGAAGTTAAACGGGGCCATTTTCCTCCCTGGTGAGCATTTCGGGTACTAAAGTCCCGGCGAGAACCTGCTTCTTCATCTCCTCTGTCAAGACGGCAACAAAAGGAACTCTGGGGGACGTTAATAGCCGCCATTTTGACTTAATGACGTCACATTTCAAAGACCTCTCTCCAAGGAGGAAGTCGTAGCTTCCTGTAAGAACGTTACTGACTTCATGAAACTTGGTTAGTTCTTGGAAGTTGAATTTTGTGAAGTTTACTAATGTTGGAATGCAAATAATTGTCCTACATTAAAGCAGATATATTAAAGTATACTAATATCTAAAAAAAAATTAAAAAAATGTATTTAAGGCTTCTTATACCTGTATCGGTGGTTGCATATGTTTAGCGCATCACTCTCGTATTATGACCATGACTGGATTGCCGTCATAGGGGAAGTCTGGGATTGAATACCGATTGGGTGTAGCCTACATAAGGTTGTTTTAACTGACTGGTTTCCCACTCTACCTCAACGAAAATGTTCGTACATTTGCACCAAAATTTACCTTCCTCATTACAACTCCATTAACGTAATTAATGTAAAGTATGCGTACAGACAGAACTTGGTAAAATGTACTGTACATATATTTAAAAAACCCATCTAACATCATTAATCTGATGTAAAATAACCAGATCATAAACTATTATTGTTTTCAAAAATATAACCTATATTGGTTTTTAATAAACTCATTATAGTTATTATAAGGCTATCTTTATTATTTTACTATCATACAATTATCATTATATATATTTTTTAGTAATAGTAAATGATTATTTAAATTTAATTTAAATTAGGAGTATTTCAAGTGCATTTTCTGAACCAACAGATTGTGCCATTAATAATAATTTACAAACTAGTTTATTTCTCAAATATACACAATTATATCCATGATTTAAACCAGGTTTTATAGTCCAAAATCACTCATGATAGTACACAGCAACATCACCTCTTAGGGTCCTAGTAAAGAAATTAAACCTTGACCTCACCACCACAGGGCTATATAGGCCTACAAGTGGCTACGGAGGTAAGCTAAAGTTCTAAAGAAGTATGGTTCCTAGGCACTGCCTGAAATCCCTATCTGGCCTAGGTTTTTTATTTATCCCCGCATCTTACTATATGTTCAATTTATACGCACATATGATAATTACTTTAATGGGGTAGGGACGGGGAGGGAAGCCTTTTAGAGGTGATCTTCTCTTATTTGCGTTAAAGCGGTAGTAAGGAGCAGTCGGACTAGAAGAGGAAAAAGCAGTAGTTAGGAATATCTGGGACTAGGAGGGGAAAGAAGTGGTAGTAAGGAACAGCTGGGACTAAGAGGGGAAAGAAGTGGTAGTAAGGAACATCTGGGACTGAAAGGGGAAAGAAGTGGTAGTAAGGAGCATCAGGGACTGAAAGGGGAAAGAAGTGGTAGTAAGGAACAGCTGGAACTAAGAAGGGAAAGAAGTGGTAGTAAGGAACAGCTGGGACTAAGAGGGGAAAGAAGTGGTAGTAAGGAACAGCTGGGACTAGGAGGGGAAAGAAGTGGTAGTAAGGAACAGCTGGGACTAAGAGGGGAAAGAAGTGGTAGTAAGGAACATCTGGGACTGA
>CABFVZ010006801.1:0-15099 GCA_902151445.1 Timema monikensis | reverse complement strand
GGATCCCACGTTAAACTGTAGGTCCTCCATTTCATCTCACAGTCACCCTACCATTACACATTAGCGTAAGTGCGTATAACCCAAACGGATAGTAAGACGCGGTGCTAACAATAATAATAATAATAATAATAATTAATGGTAAAAATAAAGCTTCATTTTCAGATTCACTACGATAAAATTGTTACTTGAATTTATTTTCTTATTTCAAATGCGCATATTCTGGTTTATTAACTAATAATAATACTTTTAATAATCATTGTTTTACATACGTAGTTAATACTTACTGAGCTCAAGAAAAATAAATATATGTTTTTAAAAGTAAATAAAAGGGAAGTATTGTAGTCACGTAGACGTCAGTGAGCTGGGGGAAAAAAATTGTTTGGTTTCGTGTTTATTTAAATTGAATAATTCAAATCTTATCTTTTACTTAAAACTATAACGCAGATATTTTTTTTTAGCATAACGTTTTACTACCTGTTCAGGTTATACGCATATGTACTACCTACGCTAATAAGATATAAACGAGGAAGGTTGAATTTAGAAGAAGAGTACCCGAATATTCATGGAAGGAGAGTGGAAAACCATTTGGAAAAACCACCGTCAGTACAACCGATCGTTATCGTACCCCGATCTCCCTTTCATCGAAAGTCCTGTCTATTGCAAGAGTGACGCCTTAGACCATGCAGCCACAAAAACAGGCCATATTTAGTTGATTGTGTGTCAACCTGACAGTTATTATTATTTAAAAACAAAAATACTAGGCTGCATCTTACTATTTGTCCAGAGTAAACGCATTAATAGGGTATAGTTAAGGAATATTATATTTTATTTTAAATGTGTCCGCATTCGCATGCAGGAAGTCCAGCCCCGGTATATCGGGTGCTCGGAAGCTTAATTCACGTTCCCATTGTTGTGGGTGGTATAACTAATGCAATTGACATAGTAATTTGTGATAATAACAATAGCCCTAATATGAATACCAACCAAACTAAAATGCATTCACTAAAACCATTACAGTCCTGTGCGCTTCATGTAAATTGCAATAAAATGATATAATGTTATAAAAACATATAAAGCTTAAGGAGAGAAAGAATGTAAATATAATACTTAATGACGTAGTTAATAAAGAATGTGGTGTCGGCCTGACATTATACATAGCCATCAGTGATTGGCTTACTGCTGAGTAACACGCAAGCATCTTAACCCTATTAAGGCTTCCCGCGATTACTCAAACCATTTCCTACATGAATGTAGTACTAAGAAAGAAGGTGTTTATTTGAACTAAATTATATCCAGCGTAGAAATTATGGTGACTAACAACTATCAGAAGATTTTTATTGCTAGCATTCGTTGAAAGTCAGTATTATTAGCCTATCTGTAAACAATTATTATGTTCTTAGTAATATTATACTATCAATCAAAAGTGTTATCAATCTTTTCTTATAATACTTTATTAAGGACTATATAATAGTATTTTTCATAACTAATTGAAAAAAAATATTTATATAACTATTATATTTTTGGCTTCGGTTGTGGCAACAAGCGGTATTTTCGTGGATTAAATCAAAAATTAAAAAGTATTAAATTTACTCTTGTATATTCTTATTAACTTCCCACCAAAATTAATTGATGTTTTTGCAAAACATATAGAAATAACCATACAAAATATTAGTTTCAAAATAAATAGCTTATATCTTTGTAAGCACATGTGCATCAACACAACCGAAAACTATTTTTATGACCTCATCAACCACCCTGATTTTATACTGTTCGCCATCTTAATTTTTGAAGAGAAGACAGCCTTTCAAATGCTATCAAATGTAAATTATTTTTTAAATGAGCTACAGAAGCNGTAAATTATTTTTTAAATGAGCTACAGAAGCCACTTATATATATATATATATATATATATATATATAAGTGGCTTAAAATTAAAACAACTATTTTCCTAGGTTCGTATTTAAATAATGTAAAAACGTTTAAAATAAAAATAAAAATTAAAAACGAACTTTTTATTGTGAAAGTTTTGACTGCCAAACATGACAAAAGCTCAACACATGGACTTGAAGTTTATATGGTTTAGCGAATGGATACATGAAAGTAGATCTGGTAGCTTTTGATAGCTATCAGTTACCACCACTCCTATGCTGGGAATACTCTGTGCATGTTTTCATACTAAAAAAAATAAATCTATCTTACTATCGAAAGGACTCAATTTATAATTATAATATAGATGACTTTTATAAGTAATGATAATAATAGTAATAATATTGCGCGTCTGGGCTACGGTTACATTATTTGCAGGTTAGTTTGTGGAAATATTAACTGGTACTAATGTATCGTTGTCCAGGGGACGCTCTAATGTGCTAATCGTACATCCTTTCCGTGGAGACTCTCTCCTTATA
The DNA here is from genome assembly GCA_902151445.1 of Timema monikensis. Classification (NCBI taxonomy): domain Eukaryota; kingdom Metazoa; phylum Arthropoda; class Insecta; order Phasmatodea; family Timematidae; genus Timema; species Timema monikensis. Next base: position 12,694 of record CABFVZ010006801.1, on the reverse strand, counting down.
CCGTGCCAGGCCTCCACCGTGGTTCGGATCCCACGTTAAACTGTAGGTCCTTCATTTCATCTCATAATTCACCCTACCATTACACATTAGCGTAAGTGCGTATAACCAGAATGGGTAGTAAGACGCGGTGCTAATAATAATAATAATAATAATAATCCTTATACCGAAGGGATGAGAAGATGATAGTGATAATTAGCATAAGGGTGTTGAGCCATTAGAAACACAACTTAACTCAAGCCTAATTAAGCAAACCTTGGTGACCGTTGAAGTAGTTTTTCTTTCGGTAAAAATACGCACGGTACCAGCATGGAATCAAATTCGGGGTCTTTAGGCTCGTAGCCAGGTGAACTGACCACTACATCACGGTGTCGGTTACTAGGTTAGGTTAGGTTAGGTTAGGTTAGGTTAGATAAATACTTACCACCTACACCAATAGCTTTTTTTTAAATATTCGAGCTTATTTCCGTTGGTAGCGTGTCTGCCTAATGAGCTAAGGGTCTCAGGTTCGATTCCCAGCATGGCAGAAGATTTATCTTTGATGAAAATATGGGTTTAACCGTTCTCATTGATAAATTAATGGATGGGGGCTGGATGTTGTGCCTGTACTAGTCTTAAGGGGAGTCGTCTTTCNTATACAACCAATGTTAGATTATGGTTAATTTAGGTACATTTTTCTCAGAAACTATAATAGTTAATGAACTGGTTTTTTATGATTCATCTATAGGTATATTCTAACAACTAGACGAGGCAGATTAATTTTATAAATATATAAAAAATATAATTTATATTAATTTTTAAATATGTTAATTTTTTTTCTAATTTTCCAACACATTTAAACATATTTATATAGATGTAAATTCTGTTTATTGTTATACTTTAAAAAAGATCCAGTTAAATGTGAATAATTAAATTTCCAAAGCAACAAAAACAATTATAGTGATATCTTGTATAGTTTTTTTAAATGTACCTAAATGAACCATAATTTAACATTAGTTGTATAGGGAAAGTCGACTCCCCTTAAGATGGATATTAGGTATATAAAGCTACGACAGGCCTAGCAAGCCGGTAGTGGAAAGTATATGGCTTGAATAAAAAACTGACTCAGGCCATATACTGAAAATAGTAACGGATGTAAAATTTGAGCTTATTTATTATTTGTTTCTAATTGGCTGAATGTAATGAAGTCATACGTTAGCTCCCCATTTGGCATTTGTTTTATTTTTATATCCGGATGTTTGTTCCACGATAACTGACAAATGCATTGACCGATTTAAACGAAATTTGGCAGTGATATTCTTTGAATTTAGGCCGAAAAACCTATTTAAATAGTTTTTCAATCTGGCTATCCTTGTCAATATGGTGGTTGCTCATAAGGTGTTTCGTCTAATAGCTCATCTCAAGTAATTTGAATTAAACATTCCAAGCAATCAATCAAATAGACTACCTGGGTTATGTTTTTGTAAATTTAGACATTTATTTTGTGAGGGTGACGTCTTAAACTGCGTGAATCACGGTTATTATATATAAATATAATGCACTTTTGAATATTAATTTGTTTTTCTGTCTAACTTGATCAACAATGAAAAAATATCTACTTCAAATCCAAGGAGAAAGCTTAGGAGAGATTTTAGCTTGAAATCCAAAGAGAAATTTTAAGATGGTGGTAGAATTAAGAATATTAGAACTACTAGTTAATAATAATATGTTCAGGCTCCTTACACAAATAAAACATTATTAACACTTGAGACAACAATTAAAGTGAGCTCCAAATCACTCAAATCTCTCTCGTTAAAACCAAGAAATTTGGACAGTATAATATGAAGCTTTTATGCATTTATAAATATATTTAATTTATGAATAGCCCTATATTATACTAAAAATAACAATAATACCTTCGCAAAACTTAGGTCATTAAATAGGTAATATATAAATACACATTGGGTCAGTGACATAAATACCATAATTGTGGTCACGTGGATTAGACGTAAGGTGCTTATAGTCTAGTTTGCCAGTTATGAGTAGTTCGGGGTTCAGATACTGGAAGTAGAAATAATCTATACCTTATACTATTCATACTATAACTTTTAAATTACTTGTTTCAAGAGATTAAATAATCATGCTGTAGCTCACTATTCCCATTTAATCTCGCCTATTGTCAAGAATGTAAAACTCAGAATATAAGAAACAATAGTTGTATCGGTTGTTTTTTATAGTTGTCAAGCTTAGTTTCTCCCTTGACCTAACGAGATGAAATTTAACGTGTTCAAAAACAAAGCGCTTAGGAACATATTTGGTACAAAAAGATATGAAGTTAATTCATATTTGATGAGTTTAAAAATTGAGTAGATACATGGGGGAGGTCAGACTAATATGAGCTGGTGTGATATAAGCGCTCACCCGCCTGAAACTATCCTCTTGGCAAGTATGTGCTGTCACCTTACTGAAGAACTCTCAAATTCATCATAGCAACATAGAAGGAAGCGCATGGCGATAATAAAAGAATCACATAGTCCTATATTTACCAGTTCATAAAAAGGTACGTTTAAAATTAAGTTACTAAAATATTTCCCATAATTTGTATAAGCAACAGGGTCTATATTTATCTTTGGTTTGGTCGTTATTTAAGCTCAAATGTAACATAAAACCTACTCATTGCGTCCCTAGAAAAAAAAAATTAAAGTTAACCTCTCACCACTACGAACAAGATGGCTGAAACCCCTTGGCTGTGCTCATATTATTCTCTCATGTTTTTAATATGAGCACTTGCAGATTCTTAGTTATCTTTTTCTATACCAAAGTTGTTAAGGTGCGGCAGAAGGTAACGCGAGTATTTTTACAGTTTTTACAGAATTGAAATGTTTTGGCCAAAATAAATCAAATATTTCTCCAATAGCAACATAGAGTTTAGTTTTCTGAACATGCAGATATCAACAGATCTTGACTATCTGTCAAGGGTGTCCTGAAATTTTGTCAAAACTTTTTTAAATAAAGAGAAAAAGTGTTGACGAAATTCCAGGACACCCTTGACAAATATTCGAGATCTGTTGATACTAGAATGTGCAGAAATTAAACTATATGTTGCTACTGGAGAAATGTTTGGTTTATTTTGGCCAAAACATTTCAATTCTGTAAATACTGTAATAATACTCGCGTTCCCTTCGACCTTAACTTAAAATAGCATTCATATTTATTGTAGTTTGTAGATCTAACTGAATGAGCAATTGAATAAAATAATATTACTTTTGGATAACCTTACGGTTTCTTATGGAATAACAGATTTTTTTAAGGTGCTCATAATTGCGTGACTTCTCCTACCTTGTAATGATCACCAATATCGTTAGGGTAATAGAATACCGCAATCTACGGGGCGCTAATGGAAGAAACTAGAACAGTGTTTAGAAAAGTGACTGGTTAACACATTGGAGAAGACAAGTGAGAATACCTAAATACAGATGGGAGGATAACATTAGAATGAACCTGAAAGAGATATGGTGTAATGAGGACTGGATAGGAATAGCCCCAGATAGGGATAGGGTGTAATGAGATAGACTGTATGGAACTAGATCAAGATAGGGATGGGGTATAATAAGGTGTATTGGATAGAACTAGCTCAAGGTAGGGATAGGGTTTAGTGAGGTGGACTGGATAGAACTAGCTCAAGATAGGGATAGGGTTTAATAAGGTGGATTGGATAGAACTAGCTCAAGGTAGGGATAGGGTTTAATAAGGTGGATTGGATAGAACTAGCTCAAGGTAGGGATAGGGTTTAGTGAGGTGGACTGGATAGAACTAGCTCAAGATAGGGATAGGGTGTAATATGGTGGATTGGATAGAGATAGATCAAGATAGGGATGGGGTGTAATAAGGTGGATTGGATAGAACTAGCTCAAGGTAGGGATAGGGTTTAGTGAGGTGGACTGGATATAACTAGCTCAAGATAGGGATAGGGTGTAATATGGTGGATTGGATAGAGATAGCTCAAGACAGGGATAGGGTGTAATAAGGCGGACTGGGTAGAACTAGTTCAAGGTAGGGATAGGGTTTAATAAGTTGGACTGGATAGAGCTAGCTCAAGACAGGGATAGGGTGTAATAAGGCGGACTGGGTAGAACTAGCTCAAGGTAGGGATAGGGTTTAACAAAGTGGACTGGATAAAACTAGCTCAAGATAGGGATAGGGTGTAATAAGATGGATTGGATAGAACTAGCTCAAGATATGGATAGGTGGAGTACTTTGTAGGTGGGGTAATGAGCTTTCGATTTACTAAAGCCATAGAGTAAGTAAGTCAATTTTCTTAAACAACGCCTCTTTCTATTGGTAATAAAATATAAATCGATTCGTTGGTCACTTATCTAATTGCTAGCAATAGATCACAACAGATTATTATATTCAAAATAAATAACAACAAAAATATTAAATTCTCATTTTCAAAGAATTGATTTGACGATTCATCTAGAAGTAATTAGTGACCACTTCTTCAAGCCATTTAGAAGTCGTTTCAAGTAATTATTATTTTACAGCTCTAACTTGTCTTCCTTTTAGGGGATGTCTAGGGATAAACCAATTTTAGTTCGTTTTGAAAAAAGTACAAAGGTAATAACTTCTAGCAACCAATTATTCATAATGATACTTTCAAAAGTTTACTAATGACGGATGATAATTACAATAGAAATTAACATCCATTTCACAATAAAGAACAGAATTCTGTTCAACGTTTAGTTTTTTTTTCCTTGGCCTGAAAAACTCAGTTTATTTAATGATATATTACATCTTCTATCTAGTCAATTAATTTTGGAAATAAACCCAACCGCTTCAAGCAGCTCCTATTGATACCAAACTTTCAGGAATAACAGCTACTGTATTATTTAAATAAACAGTATAGATTTTAGATAATTATTACGTTTGAAAACTTTTTATTTTAAATGTTGTAGATTTTATGAAACATAAACTTATGAACAACCTTGATTTAAAATGTTAATTGATAATTTAAAAAAATATTTTTGGCACTTAGCAAAATGATTACTTCAAGACATTGTAAAAATAAAGCTGGACTAGAATTAAATATCACATTTATTGTAATATGTTCTAAGGTACCATTCCCACAATTTACTGGAATGATGATTACGGGAAGTTTGGGGTTCAAATTCTATTTGGGTTTATTTATGGTGGTTTTCCTGTGTTTTACCCCATTATATAGCAGCACAAATGTGTGTATATTATTCTCAAACCTGAAATCGCATCGAAATGTGGTGTTCTGCATTTCTCAACATATAATTTATTTTTAGCACCTTGTCTTACAACCTGTTCGGGTTATACTCATGTGCTAATCATGCTAATGATTATATTAGAGATTAGACAACTCTTTATAGGAGGTGCGCCCTCATTTGCTTAGAGAAAGAGTACAAAACAAAAAGTTAACAAGTACGAAATTCGCTATAAAAATGTCCCTTATAGCGTTTTGATAGCTTTATCAGTTTTCATGTAACAACACAATGATTCATATGGAACACTCACTTTCAGTTGCCTTTGATAAATTATGCTCACTCTATTTGTATGATAAATGCTATATATTACTTAATAAGTTCAAAACTAATAGAGAAATAATCATAAAGATTATTAATGATAAGAATATTATTATATATCACATTATATTAATATACCTCATAAGAGGAAACATACAGCCTACTTACGATAAAGAATACATTAAAGTCATAAACAAAAGAAAAACACAGAAAAGTTTCGATCACTGTCAGCTTCATAGCATTGTTCATTGCATAAGCATGCATGAACACATGCACATTACCTACCACAGAACACGGCATTTTCAGGATATAAGTTCATGAAATGCCACACGGAAGCTTAGGGAGAACTGGTCAAAAACGGCAGGTAAAATATATATTTAAGTTCCCCCCTCCTCTCTTTTCTACCTCCCTTCCCTAGGACTCAGGATATAGAATATGTGGTAGTGACCCATAGACAAAAGTTCCCTGAAATGCTGCCCGCCATAGATGTGGAGCAAGGATTTATTTTGTGGGAGGTATATATTCTAGTGGTATCTGCTTACTGGTGGAAAAAATACTCTTTTGCATCAGAAATGTCACTGTGAGTGCTGGTTATATCATAAAATAATATAACAAACATTCAGTGAATACTTTTCATTGCTAGGCTCTGGTGTCCAATCAAATCCACAGTCAGTTGCGAAAATTGGTTCTTCAATATAATCGGTTGATTGTGCCATGGGAATAACCATTGCACCATCATCATTTGAAACTAATTTACAAATAGTTTCATCAATATCTTCATTAAATACTAAAATAATATCTCGTCCTTTTCTGTGAGCTTCAAGTCTGGAAATATGAGTTATAAATTTATCCCTCAAACTTGTTGGGCTAGCTTTGCCTTTTAAAAAATCAATTGAACAATACATGAATCATACATTTTACAAAGGTCAGACAGCTTGAAAATGAATGCTACATCTTGAGTATATTGACAGTCAATAATGAAATACATCAGCTCTGAAAACACAAGGCTGTGCGCTGTATTTTATTCGCTCCAGTTTACCACGTTCATCATTTTGAATCTTCCTTGCTTCATTATACAGATTTGCAAGGCATTTCTTGTGGTGCTCTAAAGCTACCATATTTTCATAACTGATCTTAGCTAACAGACCACTGTCTTGTGTCATTATAGCCACATCTCTAACAATGAGCATACAACGCTATTTATCTAGCCTCAAAAAGAGAAGATGGATCGTCTATCTGATTACAACAGAAACATCCGTATTATAGGTTTGTAAGGTTTGAATGACTGTTTAACCTGGTTCTTTTATTTTCTGTCCATATGACTTGATGATTAAGAATCAATTTTATAAGCTCTATTTTTCATATAGCTTAGTAAGTCTTTGTAACTTTGTACTATTATACATGTGAGGAATGCCAGGCCTCCACCGTGGTTTGGATTCCACGTTAAACTGTAGGTCCTCCATTTTCATCTCACAATCACCCTACCATTACACATTAGCGTAAGTGCGTATAACCCGAACGGGTAGTAAGACGCGGTTTTAATAATAATAATAATAATAATAATACTATTATACATGTATCTGCATGCTTATTCCACTTAGCAAGTGTTTCTGCAGCACACTCTCCAACATAAAGACGCGAGACACTAAAAGGCAGTTGACTAAATTTACTAAATTATTCTACATCTCTAGCTGCTGCTTAGTGTCCTGAGTGCCTGAACCTTTTGTGCTTACAGGACATTTAAAAGGATACTCATCCTCTGTCGGGCAGTATATACGAGAACATAAATCCCAATTTGTCTCCCCCATACAAGTATTCCGGGGATTATCAAGAGATACTAAATTGATTTTTTTTTTCTGTCCATTTTATTCTCTGTACGATATCATATTATAGTCTCAAACAGAATATAAAAGAGAAGCATTAACTTACATGTTTGCACAGAAGAAGGTACAGTAAAGATAGATAAAAACATTTAAAAGTAAAGAAAACAACATGGCTTTTACAACGAAAAGAAGAACACAGCTCACACTTTACATTTCTGCCACTGAATAAAGTGGTAATGGCTGCCTCTTCAAGAAAATTGATCGTTAGCGACCATTCCCCCGACCTAGGTTTCATTCTATCGGTACTCATTAGGAGGGGTGTGAAACGTGCAACGGAACTTCCTAAAAGAGGAAATCAAAACACACAAAAGGGAGTCATATAAATTATATGGCACACCGCACTACACAGACCTACGCTTTTATCTTAAAATATACTCGTACATTTACTAAGAACTCGTAAAATTTGTGAAACGAAATAGTAAGTTTATACTGTGGTATAGAAACAATACACCAAATATCATAAATGAAATGATATACACTGTTACTTACTTAATTTATGGTATTAAAAACTAAGAACAATGTTATAGAACAATTAAGAAAATAAAAACATATTTGTCTACCAAAGAGCATAAGAATCAAACTCTTTTACAGAGATCCGAATAAAAAAAATATATATTTGCTTATAGCTCAGATATCATTGGATTTATAAAAATATATTTCAAATAAAAGATTTTTATCTTTATTAATACTACAACTTTACAACGATAAGCTATTTCATATCTTAAATAGTTTCAGAGAAATTATCAAAATTAGAAAATTTCTCCCCTTAAAGTACCTTCAAAATAATTTTCATGAGAAAATGAGCATTCCCATCTTTTTTATAATTATAAACAGTATCTAAATATAAAATTTAATCAAAATGGTTTTAGTGAATTTTGAGAAAATCGATTTTTCTCTTTTTGCCCTTCAGTAAACGACCCTTAATTTTAGAGTTGAATGTCTAATTACGAAATTCCCAAAGGAGAACCTTATGAAATCTCCAGATAACAGGTTTGAGTGCAATCGGTAAAATACTTTAGGCTCAAGCCCGAGGTACAGACAGACGGACAGATAGAAGCCATAGCGAAAACAATTATTTTTTTATTCGGAGGGTCATGAAACGTCGACATTCATAAAAATCTTTAGTGGATTTTTTTTTTGATGATCATAATATTTTTCTCTAAAGTGTCGAAAGAAAGTGAAAATTGGTAAAGATTGATAGGACACTTATATAGGAACATGTAAAAGGAATAACATAAAGAAAAGTCCTTTATGTTATTCCTTTTTACATATTTTTAAGTGTTCCTAACCATCTCTCCTGGACTTTCTTCCAAGTTTAATACAACTACAGAAGCCCCACCATAACTTCTTTGGTGCTGACTGACATCTCACAGCTGACAGCTGACGGCTTTGAAAAGCTACCAGACCAAATTATGTATCACTACGCTGAACCATATGATCTGCAAAAACATGTGTTTAGCAGCTGTCATTTCTGATGGTCCAAATTTAGGTATATACCTAAATGTTGACTGTCAGAAGTCATCTGTGAGCTGTCAGTCAGCACCAAATAAGCCACGGGGCTACTGTACCTCATAAACTGAAAGTTTACCTTATAGAGAAGTTTGTACAGAAGAAATTGAAGGGAAACTCCAAACATGAGAGTGGTATTCATACTACAAACATTTCACTGCGTGATTTTGCGAAAATGGTTGAGACTACAAACAAAATTATTATAACATGTTTTGTAGACAATGCTCTCTTCTTTATTGGTTTTTAATATAACAAACACTTTGATATATGATCGGTTTGTGAGATAATTGCGAAAAAAAATTATTCACGGGCTATTTTTTCAAGATAGTTGATGTAAAATAACTTTTTCAGAGTGGCATTGTAACCTATTTTTTCATTCACCACAAAAAATAAATGGTACGGAACTCCGCACAGATTTTCTAGCTCTATTGTTTGAAAATAGAGATATTTACTCAAAACTCGTAATATATGTGAAACGAAATAATATACACTAACAAACCCAAGTATAAATTGCACTATACTTATGTAAAACATTTTTTTAGTTCCGGTTTTAAATTTTATAATTTTGTTTTTAAAGAATTAATGTCCTTATTTGTATGTTTGGGCCGATAAAAAAGATCAATGTTGGGTCCACAAGGGTCAACACTTCGTATTAAAATTTCAACTTCCGGTTAAAATTTTCGATATTTTATTAGGTGTTGCAAGTATTCATGCCATCGCATTTCTATTAAATTCCTCATTTATAAATTTTGACCAATAACAAATGTAAATATTGATTATTGTGTCTAAAATGGATATATATCATTTTTGTACAAACATTTCTCCTAAGAGATTTAAGGAAAAACAACATAAAATTTTAGAGACTTACTTATATTAAATTACTCTATAATATTGGAGAATTATTGCGTTAAAACTTAAGTGTTCTCTCTTTACAACTAAAGTTCATAAAGTTGTATTAACATATTTGCCAATATCTCAGAATCTGTTGGATTTATAAAAATATATTTCATTATAAAAGTTTTTTATTTTTAATAGTACTACAATTTTGCAATGATAAGTTATTTAGTATCTCAAATAGTTGTGGAGATACGGAAGTTTATGATACTGTAAAGTACCCTAAAAATCATTTTCATGGTGAGATGAAAATAGCCAATTTATTTATAATCTTAATCAACACCTAGATACGAATTTTAATCTAAATCGTTACAGTCAATTTTGAGAAAATAGATTTGTTCTTCTTTTCGCCCTTTCTTAAACTACTCTTAATTTTAAGTTTAAACAGACACACAGACAGACGGCATTGCAAAGACCACTTTTTAGGGTTTGGTGGTACGTCACTTTCCTCAGCGTAGATCATCTGATTGTTTCTGCCCCATCCTATACTATATATATAAATAGTATATATAAACTATATATATATATACACGATATAACATGTATATTATACATATTTTGATAGTATTGTTAATTAATTAGTTAAAGGGTATCTAAATTTAATAATTTTGAAAAACAATATATTTATAGTTATTTCAATGAAACTCAATATTTACACTTTACCTACTTCTTAGAATTTCACGAACACATTATGATTTGGTTTCTTGTGTCCATACCTGGTATAGGTTTCAAAATAATTTGGTACAAATGTCAAACTGTAGAACAAAACACAAATCTACACTATTAAAAATATTTAAAAAAAAGCGTGTTACTCAAAAATATTTTTAAATTGAGACATAATATAAGAAAAATTGCTAGTAGTTGTAACATTGAATGAGAGTATATGTCCAACATTTCGAAAATTTAACAGTTCAACTGAGTTTATATAAGCTCTTATTATTTCTATTACGACGTGGTTTTTAGAACTATTTTTTTCCCCCGTACAATCGTATTTCAAGTCGCGCACTAATCTACTATGATGTACCAGTTTCGAAAAGTGGTTATATAGTTACACACATATGAATTATTTATTAGGCGTGTGCGAGTATTCGAGTTTTAATCGAGTAATGAAGCTGCTTGAACTCGATTCGAAGCTTTTTTTTTTTTCACCAAACACGAAAAATGTGTGTACTCAGAATCTTTTTCTCAAAAATGTCTATTGTAGTTAATTTTCTTCACTTTTAAGATACAATTTCATAACAAATAGAGGCGCTCGCTATTTCCTTTTGTATGATTTAAAAAGAATATACAATTAGATTAAGTTTATTTAAAAATTCGAACTTGTGTGATTATTAATTATTTAAAAAATACATTTAACTCTAAAATAAATTATGTTTGGACTTATTTATGGATCCATTACAGAAATTCAACGTGAAATAATCTGCTTTGGTGACCGCATGGTCTAATACGCCAACCTCGAATTAGAGTAAACCTTCGATTACGGGGAGATCGAGATTCGAATCTCGTTTAGGTGTATTGAGGTAGGTTTTCCAAAATGGTTTTCAACCCTCCCTCCACGCAAATAGGTTAATCTTCCTATAAATATAACCTCATCAATTCCTAAAACCATAATCGTAATTAGTACATAAGCGTATAACCCGAACGGGAGGTCGGACGTGATGCTAAAATAATAATTAAATCGTATTCTGTATCCAGGATTTTTAGGTAATATATTATGTAATTACATCTTGTGAATGTGAGGAATGCCAGGTCTCCACCGTGGTTCGGATTCCACGTTAAACTGTAGGTCCTCCATTTCATCTCACAATCACCCTATCATTACACATTAGCGTAAGGGCGTATAACCCGAATGGGTAGTAAGACGCGGTGCTAATAATAATAATAATTATGTAATTTAACTCAATTAATTAAATGTCTCACCAACAGTATACAAATATCTACTATAGACTAGTAGTGAGAAGAGACAATACAATATTTAATAATAATATTTAGCACCGCGTCTTACTACCTGTTCGGGTTATACGCTTTAAATAATAATTACGCTAATGGATTAGGAATTAGGAAGGTTGAATTAGAGGAAGTGAACCCGCATTTGCGTGGAGGGAGAGTGTTAAACCTTTTATTAAAAACCACCCCCAGTTCACCCGACCAAGATTCGAACCTCGATCTCCCCATCCTCAGAAGTAGAGCTCAACACGACTAGCACGTTAGCTAACTACGCCACAGAGGCGGGTAAGAGACACTACAAAAACACCCCCACCTCAAATATTAAAATTACATACAAATGATTACAGTATGTGTAGATACAAAGCAAATAGTAAAAATTAAATTAATAATGAATACGGTAGCTCAAAACACGATTTATACAATTAAGTATGTTAAAACAAATGACATACTATTATTGTCATAGTGTTTTTATTACATATAATTGTCCATTATAAATATGGCTCGTAGTGGTCACACTATCTGTATTACATTTATATTTTTTGTTTTTGTTTTTAGTTCTAGTCTCATAATCGTTCCTAAAAATAACAATAAAAAAAATACTTCCTTCTTCCTCCTACATAATAAAATTTACAGTTTCCGGAGCGCAGAGACCACACATGAACTTCTGAGCACAACATTTCCCCCCTTCCTCCATGTCAGTTAAACTTTGCCCTATTCCACTTAAAAATATCACAATAGTTGTGTTTTTTTTGTGTGTGTTTATTGCAAGAAAAATAAATGAACCAAATCCACGCTCTATTTCTATAAGGAAATGTCATTAAATTGGAATGATAACGATTAAAATAAAAACATGTTGTTATTATTATTATTATTATTATTATTATTAGCACCGCGTCTTACTACCCGTTCGGGCTATACGCACTTACGCTAATGTGTAAT
>CABFVZ010006800.1:0-15107 GCA_902151445.1 Timema monikensis | reverse complement strand
ATCCACCTCCAGTGTGTGAATTTTGCGATGCTCCCCTTAGTGTGCACCACATTTTGGTGGAGTGTCGCAAGCATGCCCCTATTCGCCTAGCCCTTGATTTTAAAGGTGACCTTCGTTTTTTATTACGCGACAGCGCTGAAGGAGTTATTTGTTTACCCCATTTTATACGCCAGGCGAATCTTTTTAGTGCCATTTGAATCACTTTTATAAAGTGGCTCATCTGGATTTTATCTCATATTGAGACCTTTTTAACAATTTAGCATTCTTTAATGTGTTTGTTTTGTCGTTTTATCCATTTTAATAAACTTTAATAAAATAATTATTTTAACATGTTAGTTTTGTCTTTTTAACTAATATATTGTTTTAATATTTTTGTTTTGTTTTTTATTAGAGTGATACACCTGTGTTTTTTTTAGCAGGTGCTTCACTCAATTGTACTTTGAGCCCATTTGAGTACGCCTATGCAGTGCCTCAAAATAGGTTTTTTTTAATTTCATATTGAGAACCATTCTTTTTATATTGTATTTTTATATTGTCTCTTCACCTTTTTATATAAACAGGTGAATATTCTGTCTCTCTCCTATGGAGATTTTACTATGTATCTATATAATGCTAAGGCCCTAATGACCTCAGTGTGTCGGTGGGCCTCTAAACACCAATAATAATAATAATAATAATAATAATAATAATAATAATTGGAAATTAGCTCCCCAATTAATTAGGTGTTTGTACCGGCTAATATTTAAAAATAAAGAAGGAAAAACAGCAAACTAGACCAAATAAAATCTTTTTAACATAATACTATTATTGGTATTTTAGGTATATTTACATTCTTTCTGGATTTTCTTTTCTTTTGTGCTTATTAAGAGTTGAGCTGTTATTTTTAACCAAAGAAAAATATTTTATCTGATATATTTTATGATAGCTCACTTATGTAATGGACAATTTCCGCACGTCCATTTCAGATTCAGCCATAAACTATGAGTGAAGAATAACCTTGAGTGCGTGACTAATCATGGATAGCTTAGCGGCCGAGCATTGCTGCACTAAAATAAAGGTCCCGGGTTTTTTTTACGTGTACAGGTGTCATTTTTCAATTAATTTAAATCATTTGAGTTGTATTCAAAGCATCTAAAATCAGGTAATAACTAAAATGATGATTAATTTACTAATTTAATTGGTTGTTCTAGTGAGCACAGTTATATTTCTCACTCGCACGTATAGCAGTAACCAGAGCAGGCTGTCACTACAAAGGTGTGCTAAGCAACGTGTTGCCATGGGCCGGACCGCAACACAAGCAAGTTGGACCACAAATGGTATTACGTGATGGACTCAAGTTGAGGCTATTTCACAGGTTCCCCCTCCGGCTAAATTATGTTGCCAAACTTCCCCTGGTCTGTGGTGTTCACGCCTATCACCTCGCAATAAGGTATTCTAAGGTAATGAGATTGGGGACAACAAACTAGAACTAGCAAGAATTAGCTGAAATATTAGCACCCCTTACTTTGAGCCAGGAGCAGGTGCTCCATATGTGTGTATCGACTGGGTGTAATTCATCACTAAGGTTCTTATTCTAGCTTCAGGCAAGTGCTGGTGCATGTTGGGATTCTTTCTTGTGGAGTCTTGCGTTTGAATCCCCACGTTGTCGAAGCCAAGTTGTAGAGATTGTTTTTAGGGATGTTTTTGTGAGTTGTTTGTCGACGAGCTGTGGCCAAGTCTCTCTCATTGTGGATCTTCTCTAGGATCCGGCGTGATGATGTCAAGCGTCAGGTTTTAATTCTATTTTTATATGAATGCAGCTGGTCGTAATAAATTAGTTTTTATCGATTATATAAATATCTGACCCAGAATTATTATATTTGAAAAATAGATGGGGTAGCTTGAACTTGATAGAATAAAACGGTCCACGACTAGCTATTCTAAGGTTTAAGATCGAGTGTAAATTGGAGATCAAAATGTCGCGGACCATTCCACAGTAAGGTTGTGAAATGAATGAAGAATGGAGCCTTCATTTCGGGTATATGTTTAGAAATAAAATCATTCTAGTGGCTTATTTCGTATCCTTCTATTTCGCCATGTTTGTATCATGGTTCTGTCACTTTCCAGAAGGGAGGGAGAAAGAAAGAAAGAAAGAAATTGTTTTCAAAGTAGTTATGTTCTACTAGTATTTGCAATAGGGGTTGGGGACTGTGAACAAAAGAGCTTGGTTGTAAACAACATAATAAATATATAAATGATCACTCAGGTGTGTGAGATTTCCTAACACGTGTGGATGTATATAGTTTTATATTTTGATATATTTTATTACATGCAGTTAATCAAAATGGCACCTCGGTATCCTATTATATTATGCTAAATCATAATATTAAGTCGCCAATAGCCACAAATTATATTAAATTGCAAACGCCATATCGATAAAATGGTGAACATGCTCTGTGTGAGTGACGTGGTAATCTGCTCGTTTGTAGCACTTATACTTGTCAACGCACGCTATCAATAGCTGACACTCAACATGTTTTGTTTCCGAATGGATAAACATATTTATTAGACTATTGTAACGATGGGTGTTTTAAAGAGAAGTAAATAAATTAAATATAAATATCAATGTAGTGACTAGTATTCATAATCATCATCATCATATTAATCTAATGTTTTCAGCCTGTGGCCGGGTCAATTTATTAAAATGCCTCCATCTTCCTCCATCTTCCACTATCCTTCCACCATTCTTCCTCCTTTGATCGCTTCCATTACTTTCCTCTCACTACCAGACTTTATTCTATCTGCTCTTCCCATCCCTTTCTTGTTCTTCCTTCATATTTCATCTCCATCATTCTCGTTCGTATCCTTGCTTTTTTCAAACATCACTACATTGTTATACCATATTAGTTTTACTTCCTCTACTATTTTATTTCTCCTCGTGACAGCTAACATGCTTTTCACAAACTTTATTCCCATATCCTCCACGTTCCATGTTGGCTACCATAGAAACCAAATCATAGCCTCATGCACAGGCCTTTATAAACTATTATTTGCAACTATTACATCATTGTTAACTGTTCGAGTTAGTATAGAACTGCTTGCGACAGTGTTGTGAACGTTGATTGGCTATTACAAGCAGGTTGGTTTTGTGTAGACTTGGCAAAGCTGATATTCTAACTAGCGCAGAATGGACTGCGCTGAAATCGAGTTATTGGCTTACTGTGTGGATTCACTATGCCATTTAAAACAAAATCAGATCATAAACGTTGTTACGTGACGAACTCTTAAATCACAATATTTGGGCGTGATCCGGTCGGCCCTCTTACGTTGATTTAAATAAGTTCATCTTTGTTCATTCTGCACTATGTTAATCTGCTTGCAAGAGCCAATTAGTGCAAAGATCGTAATTATATTTTCACAATGTTAAGTGCCCTCATAATTAAACACAACAATTGACATGCTGGTAACCTAAAAATATTATATTAGTTTTAAACACTCAAATTATGACTTTTGGCAATCAGTTTTTATAGCTAGCTTTCAGAAACAGAATGGATTATGATATTTCAGAAGCATAATGTATTAAGATAGGCCTACTATTTCCATAAACACGGTTTTAAAATGCACTTCTAACATCACCTGTTGTCGAGACTTAAAGTTTCTGACACCGTTCGCACATAATAAGCTGACTTTGTTAACAGGAAGAATAGGTATTTTTAATTCGGTTTTTTTTATTAGTATTTCCTCGTAGCAAACTTGTGATAAGGCACTTATGTCCGACCCACTGTCCAAAAGAAAGTTCAAAGTGGTCCTGCTTACTCTACCTCTTATCTCCGGGGCACGACAACATACAGACAGTTTCTTTAGTTGCTATTCATATAATATATCCGGTTTGGGATCATTTATTAATATTGAATTAACCCCTTATCTCTGGAAGACTTACTAGCTCTGTCTATTTCACAACTGCTCGCATCCGGGCTGTGATGCGATGGCCTTAATAGTTTTTTGAATGGCCCTGTCTCTTACCGGTTCCTCCAAGGGACTCGGAGTCACTGGGACACTGTGATTACGTTAAGATCACTGGCTGTATCGTGTACTTCCGCCGTGATTTGCCGCACATTCCTCTGCCCATTAGTTGCCACTTGTGTCCTTGTTCCATGTAATGGTTGGCTTGGCAGCTGATGCCAATCTTCGGTCCGTGGTTGTGTTTTAGACCCTTCAGGTAAGGGTTCTTGGTTCCCCCTCCGGTCATTCCTCCAATTTACAGTTTTGGCCAAATTGTTGACATTTTGTTGATGTGGGGCGCTGAGCTCTTCCCTGTATTTTCTGGGCGGCTGTCCTGGAATTAATCTCTGTGACCCTTGACCTTGTGAATCATATTGTAGCCCTTTATTCCGTATTGGCATACTCTGTGCTCCCTCCCGGTTATTTCTTAAGTCCAGCCTCTCTGTGACTTGGAGTAACTGCGCCATATTGGCTACCCCTGCCGATATCGATATATCTTGCGTATTCCAGTCGATGTGTTGTATCAGATGGGATACGAACCTCTCTTCTCTTATTGTGTCGTCCAGATAGTCATCTTGGTTCCTTAAGCACTGTATATATTCCATTATCGTTTCATGACGCGAGTCGTATGTCCCATTAAAAAGCTTTTGTAGAAACATGTCTTGTTGGTGCGTCGACCATCATTTTCCCAGGAAGGCTTTCCTTGCCGTTGCATAATAACCCACTCCCTTCATAATTTTCAGACCAGCGGGCCACCTCGTCTCTCAAACCACTCGTTAGTAAGTCTACTTTCAATTGTTCGTTATCAATTGAACTTACTACCCGGTAAATCCTGGTGATGTATTGGACTGCAGACAAGTTTGGGTTACACCCACTATATTTAGGTATTCGTGCCTTAATCAGATCTAAGGGCACTTCACCTTGTATGTGGCTAGATCCAGCCTTCCCTGGTGAAGTCATCCTAGTACTATATGCTGCCAACAGTGGCTCATGTGCTGAGGTAGTGTTCCTTACATAACCATTCTCAAGTCGCTGGACCCTGCCTAGCAGCTCACTATAGTCATTTTCATTTGTCCCAACCCGAGTGGTCAGCGTAGCTATCTCTTGACTAATTTGTCCCTGGGTCTCAATTATGGCTTCCTGTTTTGATTTTATTCCCGCGGACTCGTTCTTTTGCAGATATTGTGTCCTTCTTAATACCTCATGACCCACTTTAATTGATCGGAGTTCTTCGCCAACTGACTGCCGATCTTGATGAAGCTGGTCCATTTCTATCCTCATTGTCTTCATTTCATCTTGAACTCCCTCAGTCCTCTTTCGATTGTTCTTTGGGTTGTTACTATCTGAGCTAACACCGCCTCTGTTTTATTCTGACCCTTCCTGATCTCCTTAATTTTATCATATATTTTTTAAAAATCATTACTTCTAATTTTTCGGCCTGTTGAGCTATCTCAGCCTTAAGGTTTTTCCCCAGTTTCTCCATCTGTTTAGTTTGATTCACTTGATTGGATTCTATAACGCTTAATAATTTATCAAACCTGGACGTTATATCGGCCGGATTGCCGCTAAACTCAGAATTTGTCTCCTCCACCCTCTTAGCACCGACTGGCACGTCTGTAATTTTGGTGATTGCGTCGTATGAATTGTATGTAAGCGTCTTAGTTACCTTCACTGGTTCTGTCACATCTTAGACCCACAAATGGTTCCCCAGTTCATCATTGGGTTCAATTTCCTCAAGCATACCACTCATACTATTTTTCTTCCAAGCTTCTTGGAAATGTTCTTGGGACGTATAAACTCCTTCCTCCCCTTTCCCCAAACTAGTAATCCCTTTTTCATTCAACTCAACCTCTAATTCCTGGTCATAACCAGCTGATCATTGGCTCTGGTTCCTAATCATAATGTCACAATTGTTTTGTCTTGTTATTCGACAATTACTACGTGTATTATGCATATTAACACTCTCCTAGGAATCTACACGTCCCTTCCCAGCATTACCATGGCGCAAGTTAAACACGCGATTATGAGAACTAGAATCCATAACCTATTTACTTACCGTATTCTGCTTCACATTTCCAAGTCCTGTAAATAATCTTCCTTATAACGTCAAATTCACTCACCAATCTGCTAATTAAATTACCCTATATATGCTGAGCTGTTATTTCCTTGAAGGCAGCTGGCGGTAGATGGATGACTCAGTCCTCCGTAGATAAGTGGCTCGGTGAATGCAAAATATTACAGTAAATGATCAATAAAAGATTTATGTGGTATTTAGAAACCCGCAATCTACTATCTGATAAGCAATGTGGCTTTCGTCGTAACCGATCCACGGTGGAAAATCTTGTTCGCCTTGAGACAGCAGTTCGTGACGCCTTCCTCCATAAACAACACCTCTTGGCTGTCTTCTTTGATTTGGAGAAGGCTTATGACACCACCTGGCGGTATGGCATTTTAAATACCCTGTTTAATTGGGGGTTCCGGGGGAACCTTTCTATTTTTATATCTAATTTTATGTCAGATAGACACTTCCGGGTAAAATTAAACAACACCTTATCCGGTGATTTTATTCAAGAAAATGGGGTGCCTCAGGGTAGTATTTTAAGCTGTACGTTGTTCGCTATTGCGATAAATAGTATTGTAGACAACGTGCGCACCTGTTCGTTCATGCCTTTTCGTGGATGACTACGCAATTTATTGCAGTTTATCGAGTTTCCACAGGGCGAACGGCAGATACAATTAGCTGTCAACAATCTATGGATGAGGGCATAGCGTAGTGGCTTTACCTTCCCAGCGGCCAAGACGACGGTCGTCCACTTTCATAGATTACGCGGAATACAGCCAGCCCCCAATATTTTAATGAACCACGTTGTTTTACGAGTTTCGGGGAGCGTAAGGTTTCTGAGACTTTTATTTATTTTAAATTAATTTCGATTCCCCACATCAAAGACCTGAAAGCGAGGTGTGTTAAAACACTGAATTTACTTAAAGTAGTTAGCGGTCGCTCTTTAAGTGCTGATAGGGAAACTTTGCTGCGCCTCTATAGGGCTTTGTTGAGATCAAAAATTGATTACGGCAGCTTTGTTTAAGGCTCAGCTAGACCTTCGGCTCTAAAGATGCTAGATAGTGTCCACAATTCTGGCATTCGACAGGCTACTGGTGCTTTTCGTACCAGTCCAGTCGTCAGCATCTGTGCCGACGCCGGTGAGCCGCCTCTTTCTTGCCGGCGGTCGTATTTTCTGGCATATTACGTGTCAAAACTGCACTGCATGCCAAGGAATGTTGCTTACCGGCCTATGTTCCATCCCCCCAATCGAGTCTTTATGAAACCAAATGGCGTAGTGCAAGGACAGTTGGGATCCGGAAGCTATCGGTTTTTGATCTTGTGGAATAGTCCTGCCAAAGGCTATTCCCACATCTCCAGTTCGAGTTTCTCCCTGGAAGCTACGCCTTCCGAAATGCCATTTTGATCTCGCCAAGTTTCCCAAAGTGACTACTCCAAACGCTATATATGAGAGGACCTTTAACGAGCCCTTCTCCACTCACTTTCAGGGATTTTGTTCTTATCTGCACAGATTCCATGAGTGCTATGTTGGCATTGTCCACTCTCTACTCCTGGAAACCCCTTGAGCAGATGATACATGAGCAAATTTTAAAAATTGATTAATTAAGCACCTGGCTCGCCTTTTGCTGGATTCCTGGTCACGCTGGTCTTTGAGAATGAACTGGCGGGCCAGGCAGTCAAGGAGGCAGCACGTTTGCCTCTGGAGTTGAGTCTGGGTGTCATGTTCTTAGATCTAAAGGGTTATGTTCGGCGTGTAGTCTTACGCACCTGGCACGAACAGTGGGTCTCGACGACCCCTGCTCAGAACAAGCTGCGGTCCATCAGGGATGGTGTGTCGTGGTGGCCCTCTTCTATACGAAAGTCTATAAAGCATAATTGATTTTATCAGAAAGAGAACAAAAGAGTAAAATTAATTTAGTAGCTCAAACCATTTGAACATCGTTGTTGGGACTCTCCTGGCCCTCCGACCGAGTCCAGAGGCCGGTGTCCCCCACGCTTTTATACCCTTTCGGCTTTGAGTACAAGTATGCGCAGGGTCCGGCAGGACTAGTCGAAGAGGCAGGAGAGTATCCCGAGCTGAAGGCTCCTTTCTTTAGTAAAACAGGATACATAGGTTTGTACAGTTTACATAGTGTTATACAGTTTACATGGTGTTATACAAATAGTTTTTCTAGGTCTTGTATGATGTCGCGTTCTGTCACGGAGTCCCTGATGTCTTGGGTAATGATGTTTCTTGAGGCTGTGTCCCCAGGGTTCAGCTCGCTTGGGATCCAGAAACTTCCACCGATGTCCGCCGGAGGAGATGGAACACCCTGGCATGCAAGGCGCAGAGCTCGGGGTTTGTGAAACACCAACCCCTGCCCTGCACCATGTTGTGGAACACCGTGCTGTTGTCCGCTCCCAGTCTGATGTCGTGGGCTGGTTACTTTCGGTGTGTCCATGCCAGGGTGATGATGGCCTCTGTGAGTTCTGCGCAGCTGATTTCCATCTGTCGCAGTAGACCTGCCCAACTGGCCGGTGGCTGGATCCTGAATCCCGCGATGGTTCTGGGAGTAGCGTCTGAGAAGACCGTTTGTAGTGTCTTGGTTGACGTAGTCCATTCGCATGTTGTCCAGGGGAAGTTCTGGAGTAGCCGCAAGGCCCAAGCACCTGAGCCACGGTAGATTTGCACCACTGGATACTGTGGCCATTGGAGATTGAAGGCGAGCCACGCGATGTATCCAGTGACGCGTTGTTGGTCCTTGGTGTTCAGGTTTGGGACTTGGTGGCACAGGTGCTGGGCCTTCCTTGATGCTGTGGGTGTTACTGTCAGGCGCTGCGTTGTGGTGTCAATGGTGAATCCTAGGTACTCCGGGGATTGTGTCGGGTCCAGCTACGACTTGGAGAAGTTCAGTGTTAGCCCCATTTCTTGCAGATGGTTGGAACTGCCCTCGAGATGTCCCCGATCTCGGCGTAAAAGAGGAGGTTGTAGAGATAGACGATGGACTTGACACCGGGTAACCAGTCTTCGACTGCTGATGTTGCTTCCTCCATTACTTGCTGCAGGATTGATGGGGACCAGGCGTGTCCCATAGGCAAGCGGGTGAAGCAGTATTTCTGTCCACGGTAGTATACCCCTGCAAACTGGTAGCAGTCATCCGCAAGGGGTATCTGGTAGAACCCCTGGGTCAAGTCCGTCTTGATCAGGAATAAGTTGAGGGGAATATTCCTGGGGGCCGCTCCGGCTGTCGTGAGGCTGAAGGATGTTGTGTTGATGAACTCCGTCCAAGCCGAGAAGTCTGGGATTACACGGATGCCTTTGTCTCTCTTGGGACTTAAGAAGAGGGGGAAGGCGTCCGTGCAATTAGTCTTAATCAGGAGGTTGTTCCGAGTCCAGTTTTCCATTACTTCGTCCATCAGTGCAGAGGTCCGGGTGCTCTGGAAGTGGTGTGGAGCGTCCAGTGGTCTAGGTAGTACTGCTCCCTTTGCCAGTCGTTTGAAGACATAACCCTTCCCCCATCACTCCTTCCCAACATCCAAGAAATAATTTAAGGCTTTCTATAAATCTAGCCTTGGGCGTAACTAGGCAAACTATTCAGCAGTCGGTGACCTGGTGGTCTAGGGGTAAGGTGTCAGACTTCTATGCTGGCGGCCGGGGTTCAATCCTCGGTCCCGGCAAAGATTCAATCACCCTACCATTACACATTAGCGTAAGTGCGTATAACCCGAATGGGTAGTAAGACGTGGTGCTAATAATAATAATAATAATAAATATTCAGCAGTCATTTGTGGAGGTATTGCATACTGTGTGGGCTGAGCCAATAAGTTGTTACCTTACAATCTCGACGGAGTGTACAAGGCACACACACTATTGTAAATGAATGTTTCTCCCTTGTTACAGTCCCATCATGCTGCTAAGGTGTGCTGTAGCGCTTCTGTGTCTGGCTGTCTTTACACAGAGCAAGGTAAGCCACTCATTCTACAGTATTTCTCACACTATACGGCTTCATTAGATTTTTTTTATTGCGAATGGACTTAATTGACATCTAGAAAACGTGCTAAATATACTTTAACGTATTCATACATCAATCCATGTGATCTTTAGATGCCACTTTTTTAAATATTATCAATACAAATAAAATAATAAAATGTTATAAATGTTTATCACAAAAATCTCTTTGCATTTTCCAAAGGGTTCTCCAAATGATCATTCGTAAGAAAACGCACATATATAAAATCAAAATATGTTTGGTAATATATGTAAAATGGTAGAATATTACCAAGTCTCGATAAATATCAACGTACAAACTATGAGTGAAGAATAATTCTGAGCACGGGACGAATCGTAGATATTTCAGTGGTAGAAAATTAGCGTGTTAAGCCAGGTCCAGTGTTTAATCCCCGTGCACAGGTGCCATTTTTCAACTATTTTAAACTAACTAACCAAATTCGTTTGGTGTTTCTCAGTATAAATGTTTTATTTAATAAAAAATTTAATAAATAATTTGCATCTGATAGTACGATAAAAGATGCAAAGGGAAATAAAATGTAAAACAATAATATCTTTATTTTATAAAATATTAGTGGGAATAAGTTGATTCATTGTTGAGTTCCAAACCTCTAAACATTGAATACTTTTACATTAACTTTTATGAAAAAGTAAATTTCAATATTTAAACTATGTTGATAATCTTGGAGTTAAAAACAAGTTTTGTATTTTGTACAATATCCAATATCCATAATATATAAATAAAATACTTTCGACCTTAGTAAAAATAAAGTAAAGCAAAGCTCCTGCTCTGAACAGGTGATTGGTTTAACCGCATGACAGCTACGTTTGTTAAGTAAGTACACCATAATATGACCCAATTGTAAAAATAGCAATAGTGGTATAGTAACATTTCTGGTTCTCGATCGTCGCCGATAGAGATCCTTTCTTAAAGTAACAGGTTTTGAATTGTCAAGTTGCTTTTATTTTAACACTGCTACAATTATTGCACTTAGCACGTTATTGATTACACTACAGTATTTTTTTTTAGATATGTGTGATTGCAACAGTGAAAATAAAATATATGTTTTTACTGTCAAATCCCCATCAATCACAATTAAAAGTTATCTGAGGCATTACAAAACAATTATTCTCTCTGTTAACCCATTTAACGAGAGATCTATGTCTCTCAAAATAAATTACTTGTTAAATAATGTTTAAGTTCACTTAAAATGACATCTTTTAGCTACAAAACAACTCATATTGCCATCTACACATGACAAAGAAAAAGTGCCGAATTTGTCATACTATTTAAAATGCATTATTATGTCCAGACTCCTCGGCAAATATTATTAGTGCTACCATATTTTGACCAGTGCCAGATCTCTCGAAGAGAGAAAAATTGTGATCGTCAAGAAAATTGAAATCAAAATGTTGTTAAATGTTGACGTTTCATGAGCTCCTGAAACAGAAAAAGTTGTTTTCGCGATGACGTCTATCCGTCTTTAGGCCTAAGACGAAACCATTTTACTGATCCGACTAAGACTTGGAATCTAAGGTTTTCATAGGGTTGCCCCGAGGAGGTTTTGGAATTAGATATCTAACCCTAAAATTAAGGGTAGTTTACTGAAGGTCAAAAATAGTAAAAAACATTTCTCGAAACTCGCTATACAGATTTTGAATAAATGTTGTATCTATACATTGTTACAAATTACGAACAAACAATTTCTCGTTTTCCAATTAAAATTACTTTAAGGTACTTTATATAAACAGAAATGTCCAATTTTGAGCATATCCACGCAACTATTTGTGATAACAAAATAACTTTGTTTATTTGCTGGTTTTAAAAGTGATACATTTGACTTGTTTCAGGCAGTTTTTTCAATTCAAAGCACACGACATTATTACGAGAAATAATGGTCCAAATTTACATAGGAATGCACTGTTACGTTGGTACATTCCGCGCGTAATCTCTACTATTACCTAGCGAAGCGGGAATAATTCTAGATACCACCACAGTGGCGGTCATGCACAAGGGACTGCACCGCGGCCAGGATCATCGGGTAATCTTTGGGGGGAAGGAGGGTTTCAAACATTCAGCTCTGTTTTTAGTTCGAGGATTTAATAGTAAATAATAATGAATAGCTCAACCTTACACAGATATAAAAATGATGTATTCTTTTAAACTGTACATTTAGTGAACTTAACGGGAATAGTCTTACTTTGACTGATTACACTATGGCCCGATACACAATAGTGAAATCCGACAAGGTAAGCTTGCTAAATTTAAGTTAAATAGAGTTTACATTGTTCTACTGCATGAACGGCATAGCCAGAGGTGAATTTTCTTAACATTTGATATCTATAAATACTTATTTATAGATTTTACAATGAATTTGGACGGATTGGCACACAAATTAAGGGTGTTTTATCGAGTGCAACACACACACAAAAATATTTTTAAACGTCTCTAACAATGTTGATTATATTAAATTATGTGATAGTGGCTAACAAATAAATTAATAATTAATTGCTTGAATTGTTGATAAAATAACAGAGTGGCAGATATCTGTTTAAAACGTGCATGGATGGTTTAGCACTATGTTATAATATTCGATTTGCATTATTACCTCTAGCATTTACAGAAACTTTAAGAAAACGAAATAATAAACGTAATATATTAAAGTAATTTGACATAGAAACAAAAGACATAGTTTAGCTTCCTATAAATTCTCTATGTTCATAAATTGCATTAATCTGAAGAATCTAGGTTAAAAAATAATAATAATATTTGGGCATTGTTTACAACAATTACCCTTCATTAGTCTTTTAAAAATCTGTTCCGTTAAAAATTTGCGTTAAACCATTTAAAATTTATAGCATGGTGACATATATGCTCCAATTTTCCTAAACCAAAACAAAAAAATATATTTTAAATTCTAAATATTAGAAGATTATACATTAAATATGAAAACAACTAAAATATAAATTTTACTTACATAGTCACATCTCCTTCCAAAAATATTTGACCGCCACCAAAAGCAGGCAATATATTAATCCAAAACAAGCGCATTCGACAAAATTACAACTGACATGGATGCTTCATGTTACTGTTGTTTCACGCTTAAACCGAAAAACTGGCGCAGAACAGAATCGTAGTCACGTGACGAGCTCTAAGCCAATCACGAGCTGTTCTGCTAAAGTTCAGCTCATTTCTATTTAACCGCTATGCCTGATATGTTTGTACATATAGGTCAACATTCAGCGTGTGAATTGCTGCATCACTGAGACAGATGTTGCGTTCTATTTTCTGCGAACGTGTGAATCAAACTTAAGTCATTAAAAAACCGGGGGCAGCCAATTGACGGGTTTTACCTCAGTTAGAATGTAGGATCTCTAGAGTGCGTTCCACTGACGGCTTCTGGCTTACACAAATAAGTACATGTTTTATCCTAAGGAAAAACAGCAAGGTTTACAACAGAAAAACACTACTTTTCTTAAAAGCAAACACTCTTTAACACTACACAAGGTAAGTGCTACACCCACTAGGCCTATTATAGAGGTCCATTAGGTTTTATTTTTTTCCTTTTCATATTCAAGACTAGCAATCCCGCACGGCGTTGCCCGTGACACACTGTGGTATAATAATTATATAAGCAGGCCCTCTCCCCACGCTGTCCATTACCCACTTTGGTATAATAAATCCTCTTTACTCCCTATCCCGTTGGAATTTCGAAAACCCGGCCTTATTCCTTGTCTACATAATAAAGGGAACCTTTGTGCAAAATTTCAGTTTTCTAGGTTCAAGGGTTTGGGCTGGACGTTGATGAGTAAGTCATTGAGTCAGGACTATACATAAGCTGCATGCAATATAAACATTGAATACACTTTTAGGCTATTTATAAGCACTAGGGTAGATAAAAATAGGCCTAAAAATAAAATTTGAAATTGTGGTTTAAAAAACAACCTTTACTTAGTTTACAAATTTTACTTTCTATTCAAATGTTAAATTTATCAATTCTTTCTTATATGTGTTACCTGTTTTGATTTATCATTCTTGTATATTTATTAAATCTAATTAATTTAATGAAGTAATATGTAATTTACAATTATTTACATAACTAATCTTTAAACTAATCCAAGGCCGGCCCTAGACGATAAATTTAACTGCACAAGTATATCTCTCAGGCCTGAGGTTGTGTAATTCATCCCCTAGGACCTAGATGATACAAGCATATCGCTGCAAGCTTAGCTCAGTTGTGAACATTTCGGTTTGAATAATATCATCAGAAGATGATGTTGCAATTGCGGCTGTAGCTGGGGAGGGGGGGGGGCTTGAGCACCCTGGTTATAAAGCACCCACGTACAGCATAACCTTAATTTATTTTAAGCTCGTGATAGTTCGGACACGCAGTAGGAGGCATAGCACTTAAGTAATTGTAAAATAAAGTTAGTTATTTTTTGGTTATGAGAGAAAATTGCATTAAACCCCAATAACTATTAAAAATATATTAATAGCCTTTGGAGACATCACATTTTTTAGAGGTAAAATAATTATCTATACATCATTTTAACATTCAAATAAAAGATTTGGCTGCTACTTACTGGGCCAAACAATAGATTTGACTAATTATTATATAAACTAACTCAAAAATTTGATTTAACACGTTAGATGAGTAACCAAACAAAATGTCAAAAAGTATATAAGTATAAATAATAGGACAAAATTGTACAAATACAGCCACTGTGGCAGATAGTGTCAAGGGGTAATTTCACAAGATTGTGTCTATGCTTTGCTGAGCTTCCTAAAGCTGCATTCCCTCCTGCGGGACGGGGTTTAGAATAGTCCCGCAGTAACCCCTGCTTGTCGTAAGAGGCGACTAAAAGGAGAGGCATCTGTGCAGGATGTACCTCGTGCAGGAAAACCCTATTCTACATCTTTCCTATCACTTTTTTTTTCCTTTTTTCCTTCTCTTTCTTTTTTCCCTCTTCCGCCTTCTCTTTCCTTACTTCCTTCTTTCTTCCCTTCCCCTGCCGTTAAATCCTGCACAGAGACCTTTGGCCCCTCTGTTGACGACCTTGGCATCTAACACGGCT
>CABFVZ010006799.1:0-15119 GCA_902151445.1 Timema monikensis | reverse complement strand
ACAGAACTACTAGTAAGACTGTAGTAACGATAATAACATGGAGGGAGGTCTACTGTTCACAGAACTACTAGTAAGACAGTAGTAACGAAATAACATGGAGGGAGGTCTACTGTTCACAGAACTACTAGTAAAGCTGTATTTAATCAGTGTAGAAGTTCTAACACTTGTGTTCCGTGACATGGTTACAATAGTACCACAAGTGAAAGATACCACATGACAATGTTCTAAGTAATGTTGGCTAACATGATTCTAACAACTGACAACTGCTTCGCACGTTTACTTCTAAACCAATAGTATATCATTTAGAGGTTGCGTGTTTTCATGCGGGGCAAGGAGGAGCACTCTTTTACAGTCATTCAGTCCATTGGTGTGTTTTGTTTGTGTTGTGTAACATCGTAATATTGCACAAGGGCTAAAGGTATTACTAGACAAAAACATGATTTTGAGCCAAATATTACTACTGGAAGTAGTAGTAATTACGTTGCTGCAAATACGTCTGGTAAACTAAGAACAATTAATATAAAATATTCAGCCAAATATTTATGTTTCAGTTTTACATGGATCAGTGAGGAATCCTGTACAATTTCCCATTGTCTTGTATGGTGAGAAAAAACTATCTAATAGTGCAATGGTTCTTGCTAAGTTGAGATGCTACTCTACTATGAAGCATACCAATCTTGCTTCAAAAACTTAACATTATTTCAAAAGATTTTTGGATATGCAAGTGAAACTTGTAAAATATTTGGAAAATCCTGTTAAAATTTCCGATAAGCCACAACTTGCCGAATTAATTGCTGCAAAATTAAAACCACACACTATAGCAGTCTCTCTTATTTTAACAGCATATTGTGAAATAGTATACATTACGTTTGACGACGAAGCAAAAAAGGAAATTATGAAAATTCCTCATCCCGACGATACAATAAAAATGAAAATAGAATTAAAGATAGCCTATGTCAGATGATATTGAGAATATAGTTACCAATAAGCTTTTCAAATTGACAAGTTCACTAATATTGGCGGCAAAATTAAAATACTAGGATTCGTTCATTTCGTTAATGAAAACAAGATAGTGAATCAATTTCTATACTTCAGAGAACTTACAGAACATACAGTGCTTGATCGATGGTAGGCTCTATTAAAGGATGTGTTTGCCTTGCAAAGAAAATTAACCCAAATATTATATTCATGCACTGTTTATTGCACATAGAATCCCTATTTCCAAAAATACTACCAGCAACATTAAAACCTGTACTAGACCAAGTTGTAATAATTAATATTAAGTCAAGAAATTTAAAAGCATGGCTTTTTTAAAAAAAACTTTGCATATCTATGGAAGCTCAGTATGAAGCTTTGCTTTTACACAATGGAATAAAATGGTTATCCAGAGGCCGAATTTTAGAACTTAAGAATGAATTATTGTTTTTTTTTTGTTTTTTTTCAAAATCAAAGTACAGATGCTTTAGTAAAATGTCTTCAAAATTATGTTTGATCTACTAAAATGGCATATTTAGCCAACTAAAATTGCATGTTCAGCCGATATGTTTAGTTATGTAAATAGCATTAATACAAGTATCAAAGGGGAAAATTAAAATATTTTGATATCCACTGACAAATTATCAGCTTTTCAGAAAAAAATCTATTTGGAAAAATCACACAGCAGAAAAAAATACAGTAGATGTTTCTTTCGCTCCATAATAAAAATGTTGGGGAATTATTAATTTTGGATTTTTGTCCAAGCCGAATACTCAGCTCTCTTCACAGGGGCACTGAAAATGTTGTTACAGTTTTCAACATCATATTTGTGTGAGCTCGTTTTCTCAACATTACTGAGATCTGCAAAATTCAACAAGCTTAAATATTACTATAAAAGAAGTTCTATTTTTATTTATATATTTATTGCTTCTAATGCCTCTGGTCTCCTGCAAATTTTCTTTATGATTAGAAGTGTTCCGTGAATTCTAAAAGTTTAAGAACCATTGAATTAGAGCCATTTATTATCACCTTACTGTCAACATTACTTAGTAAATCTCAAGAATATGGTTAGTAAAATGCAGTAGACTCTACTAATGTTTTAACTTGAATTAGCACTATTCATTTAGTTCTGAACGGCACGGCAAAATATGTTTATCTTTTTAAATAAAGTGGATGAAAACTACTGTAATGCTGATTGAAAAAATAATTTTGATTCTTCTTTCCAATTTAATGTTATTTGTGGTGACAAAGACTCACTACATGAGGGGATGGTTCATTTTGGATTTTTTTAATCGGTTTATAAGTGAAATCAATAATATAAATTTATTGAATTATTTATTTAGCATCATTGCTGTATTGAAAAGGGTGAATTGGTGATACAATTTCACTAAATCTACGTCCACACTGGGTAAACAAGTCTGACGAACATGTTCGGTGAGCAAAATAAAATGGCAAACAATCCTAAAAGTTTTGCTGAACAGTTTGCCTGTGTTATGGTTCTTATTTACTACTCTTATTTCTAAACTACAACATTACAAAGAATGATTACTTATTAATACGTCTATTAAATACACATGTCTTGAGTCGGTCAGACACGCACTCTAGTGTTGACACTCTCAGCCCCGTTGCTCGACTCTCTCTCTTCTCCCACCTGTCTGGCTTAGCCCTACACTCAGTCCGTTGGAATGTCCCCCACTCCCTTGCTATGAGGGGTGGCCCAAGCCTGAGGATTGTTCAGGGCTGGCTCGAAATTCAGAGCAGGGAAATGATGGAGAAAATCTACTTCAGATCATTCAACAAATTCCTGGATGTGAAGAATCAGATTAAACTGATGTCAATGAGTGGATGGTGGAAACCATGAAAACTTGACAGATGAGGACATAGTCGAGGCAAGACACTGAGTGGGATGTGGAAGGGGGGTATAAGGAACAACTTGTGGCACCAGACCTCGCCCTATGCTACGTGGAGCAGCAACCCCTTGCAACACCAGGCGGTGGCGGAATACTGCGTCAGCCAACAAGTTCACTTCATTACGACAACAGAGACTTATTGATTTTATGAACATGCCAAAAAAATCAATAAATGTTGTAAGTACCTAGCTTAGAATATGCCATTTTCATCATTTTTGAAAGCAAAACAATGGTAATAATGGTAATGAACAAAGTGGCAAGAAATCTCAGGAAGGACAGAAGGAATGAAAGCCATGAGGTTTGCTGATGACTTGCTGGTGTGGGGGAGAGGGAAGAGGAAGTACAGGAACAAGTATAAAAATAGAACAAGGAAGTGAAAGAGTGTGGAATGAAATTAAGCATGGCAAAGTGTGAAGTGATGGCAATTACAAGGAAGAGGGTAGGACCTAATAAAGCTGTAAGGTTGGCTCGAGTAGAGCTGAGAAAAGTACAGAACATAAAATAATTTGGAAGCATGATTGGGACAAAGGGTGGCTTTAGAGAGGATCTAATAAGAAGAGGGCAGCAGGGGAGTTGTTCTATAGGTGTGTAAGATACCTGCTATGGAGAGTTGTTCTACAGGTGTGTAAAATACCTGCTATGGAGAGTTGTTCTACAGGTGTGTAAGATACCTGCTGTGGAGAGTTGTTCTATAGGTGTGTAAGAGACCTGCTGTGGAGAGTTGTTCTACAGGTGTGTAAGATATCTGCTGTGGAGAGTTGTTCTATAGGTGTGTAAGATACCTGCTGTGGAGAGTTGTTCTATAGGTGTGTAAGAGAACGTCTATGGAGAAGAGAAGTGCCCTTGAAGTGTAAGGAAGTGTTGCACAGGGCATACTTTATACCAATTGTAACATATGCAGCAGAAACATGGACATTGAATGTAAGAGAGATGAGGAAAATGGAGTACATGGGAATAAAGATTGTGAGGAGCATGTTAGCTGTCAGGAGGAGAAACAAGATTAGACATGAAGTTATCCAGAAAGGGGTATGGGTACTGGGAGTACATGAGATAGTAGAGGAAGCAAGACTAAGATGGTATGGGCATGTCATGAGGATGTAAAAAGAGAGGATGCTGGAGAAAATGTGGGCAATGAAGTACCAATATGTAGGATAAAGACCACAAGGGAGGCCGAGAAAGAGATGAACAGATAAGAGAAAGTGATCAAGTGAGAGGAGAAAAATTTAAGAAATTAGAGGAAGAATGGTGGAAGGATAGAGGCGTTTTACTAAACTGACCCGGCCACAGGCTGTAAACAAAAGTTGTCGATAATAACGATTATTATGATAGCGGTGAGGAAATAATAATTTAGAGGAAATGTATTATCTTTGTAATATTGAGAATATACTAAATAGTATTTATGTGTTTACTCACTGTTAGTTCTTCTCTGGTTCTGATATTCTCTATTGTTTGTCTGTGCTGGCTCACTTAATGACATCCTGCCAATATCTCGTGAGAGGTTGTCTTGAGTGGGAATGATCACTTGACTCTTCACCTGTGAATAAAAAGTATCATAACTAGAAGTGCTAAAATGAATAACTTCATTGCTAATAGTATCAAAAGAATCAATATTAATACAAGAGTTTCAATATCTCTATTATTAACTGTCAAATCCTAGTAAGTGTAGTTCTGATATGTACAAAAAGTAACAGAAGTATTCAAAATTTGTTAAACAATAATAAAATGTAACATCTTTGTTTATTCTAGTTTCTATAAGATGTCACATTTTTTCCCTGAGTAGCCTTTCTTCCCTCAATCTCACTTCTTTCCTTGTTTTAGCTAGGGATGGACAAGAATTATATTTTTATTCAAGGATGAGAAAAGGAGGGCGATTATTAAAATAACATGTTACAGTAATTTTAGTTTAAAAATATTTATTGATTTTAAAATTAATTTGGGAGGACTTGAAAAAGCTATAAGATTATTTAACATAATATAAATAATAAAATATAATAACATAAAAACATAATAATAAAGCTGGTGGTGCATGAATAGAATTTTTATTGAATTGAATAGTTAATTTTATTACATTTTTGATTACTTTAGAAAATATTTAACTATTGGCAAAGTGCAATAAATACTAATAACTAGAGGTCTGTGAGCTCAAGTTTTCTAATTCCAGTAACTCTCCCTTTTCATAAAACTCCTGAGTATCGAGTCGACCTCGCTTGGGATGGATAAATATATAATTTTAAAACTTTATTATGCTAATAAAAAACAAATGTATATATT
The DNA here is from genome assembly GCA_902151445.1 of Timema monikensis. Lineage (NCBI taxonomy): Eukaryota > Metazoa > Arthropoda > Insecta > Phasmatodea > Timematidae > Timema > Timema monikensis. The sequence continues at coordinate 9,963 of CABFVZ010006799.1, read as the reverse complement.
AATATTTTAATTTTTTTGAATGAAATAAGAGACATATATTTAAAATAAATTATGTTCCAAATTTGTTTCTAAATAGTTTTAAAAAACAAGCCATAGTAAATTATAGATTTATATTCGCACCCACTGTCCATTATGTTATTCCTTTTACATGTTCATAACTAAATGTCCCATCATGGGTTTTGGTTTCCTCTCTTAGAAAGGGGCGTTGCGCGTTTCAAATTCCCTACAAAGTGTTCCAAAAGAATGGAACCTGGGTTGGGAGATTTGGCGGCAAAATCAATTTTATTCAAGATGCAGCCATTACTTCTTTGTCCAGTGACAGCAGTGTAAAGTGTTAACTGTTTTCTTCTTTTCATGTTAAAGCCATATTGTATTTGTTCCTTTGATATGTTTTTATCCATATTTCCTGTACCTTTTCAAAATATATCAATTTTAAATATAATGTAATAATATCATCATCAGCATCATCATACTTTAGAGGTGTGTGGCGTCGATACATGCAGGTCATTAGCACCTTAAGAAAAGTATAAAGTAAAATCCCCATAGAAAGAACAAGAGAGATAATACCCCTGGTAAAAACCCACAGTGTGCACACACTTCACATTAAATAGTCAAAAACAAACATATTGAAGTTATATAAACTTAATAAGTTAAAATTAATAAAATAGTAAAATCCTCATAGAGGAAAATAAAGACATAATACATCTGTTAAAAACAGCAGATGTGTAAAATATATAATATAAACACATTAAAATACACTAAAATAGTTCAAACTACTCTCAAAATGAGATAATACCCAATAGAGCCACTTTATAAGAGTGAGAATCAAGTGAAAACTAAAAGATTCGCCTGGCGTATAAAACAGAGTAACATATGACTCTGTCTGCACTGTTGCATAACAAAACAGGAAGCTCCCCATCAAAATCAAGAGTCAGGTGAATAGGGCAATACGTGCGACACTCCACCAAAATGTGGTCACACACTAAGGGGAGCATCGCAAAGAGCACACCCCTCTCAATAAAATCCATGGGGTTGCATTGTCACGATGACCTCCTTTCTTCTAGGCTTTCCAATTTATAAGGGCCAGCACAACACATCGTCCCTAATGGACCACAACTTGCTCCAAGGAGGAGTCGAAACCCAATGCTCGTGCCAGGTATGTAAGACCTCACGCCAAACACAACCCTTAATATCTCAAAAGTTGACACCCAAAATCGCCTCAGGAAAGAGCTAAACTGTCTCCTTGGCCGCCTGGTCCACCAGTTCATTTCCTTAGAGACCAGTGTGACTAGGTATTCAGCAGAAGATGAACTGGATGTTTAATAAACCAATTTTAAAAATTTGCTCGTTTATTATCTGCACAAGGCGATTCCAGGAGTAGAGAGTGGACAATGCCATAAGAACACTCATGGAATCCGTGCAGATGAGAACAGAACGATGGCAATTAAAGTAGGTACATGAAACACGACAATTAAAAAATTGGTATAATTCTGCAATAAAAACACTGGATTCACAATATAACCAAATTTAAAATTAAAACCTTCCACTATAAAGGCACATCACATGGGAGATTCAAATTTTGAACCATCTATGTAGATGTTCTGGAATCCTTGAACGTGAGTGGATAGGAGCTCATTAAAGGTCCTCTAATATAATGATGTGCGGTGTTGTCACTTTAGGGAACTTGGCAAGATCAAGATGACATTTTGGTAGGCGTATCTTCCAGAGACAAACTCAACCTGAAGAGGTGGGCTAGGTTTGGAAGGGCAAACATACATGTCAAACACCGATAATATCCTGAGCCCAACCGGCCGCATACTACACCATTTGGGTTCATACAAAACCCGAATGGGGGGTATGGGGGGTAAACAACCTGCCTTGGCATCCCACGGACCTTTAACAAGTCAAATGCTAGAAAATAGGACCGCCGGTAAAAAAAATGGAATCACTGGCATTATGACGACTAGACTGGTACAAAAAGCACCAGTAGCCAGTTGGATACTAGCGTGGTAGGTCTTTGATGTGGGGAATCCACGTTAATCTCCCATCCTTACAGTTGCTGAGACTGATAAAATAAGATGATCCATTAAAATATTAAAGACTAGGTGTATACTGTGTATTCTACGGAAATGGACGATCGTCATCTTGGCTGCAGAGAAGTGAGAGCCATTAAGCGTTGTCAACGTCCAAAGATGGTTAACAACAAGTTTTATCTGCCATTCAGCTTTGTGAGGACATGAAGAACTGCAATAAATTGCATAGTAATCCATGAAGAGGCATCAACAGACAGATAAGCATATTTTGTCCACAATGCTATTTATTGCAATTGTGAACAATGCACAGCTTATAAAATTGCCTTTAGGTGCCACTTTTTGTTAAATACAATCAGAACCCCCAATATTCCACACCTCTGGGTGGTGTCTTATGGTTTCTCCAAATAAAAGAAGACAGCACCTGTAGTGAACATGTGAAACCCTACCTGGTCCTCATCCGGAAGAGAAGGAGTCGCAAGAGTGAGGATATACATACCCGTCTTTTTAGTAACTAGAGTAAACTTTGGTGACATACAGAGACCAGCTCCTCACAGACAAGGTCATAGCAAGTGACCACTCTCTTATTTCAGTAAAGGAATAATCTAAATCAAAATAAAAATATTATCAGCTCACAGTTTTCTTATCAAGAAATCTGATTTCACTGCACTATTTATCACTCTTTTGAGGAAAAATGGGTTGGCACACTTAAGGTTCTTATTGTCTTCTACTCAAGACATAATCAGAAAAAGGGGCTGAATATTGAAAATCAAGTTAGATGGCCTTTCTCGTTTTCTTCTCTTTTCCTAAATCCGGCCCTGTGAGATGTCAGCTTTGGCCATGCTTTTGGGACAACCTACACATACTTGATCCAAGTTGGCTCTATCCCCTGACACGACAACCTACGTAAGAGGCAGAACCAGGAGAGAGAGAGTTGGAACAAGTGCCAATTTTACATCCATAATCCTCATGAAGTGGGATAAATGGTTGTCAGACTCAGAGCCATTCTATTGAGATACCACAACCAGCGCACTTCCATGACGGAACTCAAGTGCGATGGTAATGCTGGAGGTGGCTATTTTCCAGGTAAATCTTAGCGGTGAAGATTTGTTGAGGTCTGCCAGGAAGGACTCGAGTTGCTGAGTTGCTCTATAAGGAAAACCTATTTTTGCTTGATGAGATGATTGTATTATATTTGTAAGGAGGTACAACAGGAAAGGGGGAGAGAAACATATAAAAGGAACTACCCCAATATGGGTCCAGGACGGGGGATTGGGCGGTAACGATTGATTTTCCTCAAGAGATAACATTTTCTCTTTGTGCAATGGCAGCAAGGCAAAGTGTGAAATGTGTTCTTCTTTTCATTGTAAAAGATGTTTTGTTTAGTAATGTGCAATAATTTACAATGGGACAGTTTTATTATTACGTGTAGTGATTTAATGTAAGGCATGAAATAAGTTAAAATCTGTATTTATTGTTACAAGTTAGACCCATTCTAAGATATAGATGAAAAACATTTGACATTTTAGTATACCTAACAAAAATAAAAAATAAACACATTTCAATGAAATATTCTACTCTCTCTTTAGCTACCATAGTTTACTGTTTAAAGCCGGTACATACCGGGTAGTTGTCCATGTCGCCCTCAATCTGCGGAGGAGTAGTCCTTGTTTCAGACACACTCTTAACAGGGAGAGTCCTTGAGCTGGTTGGAACAAACTCCGCTGTGGTCATGCTCCTGCCACCCCTTACACCCCTGCCTCGCCCCCGAGGAGAAGACTGAAACACCTCAACAAAACACTCATGTCAGTCATCACATGGCTCCAAGTGAACACATAAATATAAATGTTTTTACTTATCTACTAATATTAGAGGTCTCTATTAAGTTGATTATCACTCTTTAACATAGCTTATATAGAAACTCTCTTTGCTCTTTGGGGTGGAGACGTACTGTGTCTGTATTGGCAGACGTGGTACTGTGTCTGTATTGGTAGATGTGGCAAAAACTGCAAAATTCAGAACCAGTAGTAATTGATTATCTCTCATATTGGTTTAGTTGCCATTTCACTCAAATAGCGGCAAATTGTAGATGTACTGTATTGGCCCAAATATAGTACAACCCTGAATATAATACGATCCTAGCATTTTGAGGTGTTCTACATGAAAAATAAATTGTCTCAAATCTAATAAGACCTGACATTATGATGGTAACAACTTTGACACATTTTTTTTTAAAGTTATAGTTAAGTTAGGTGATATTGTTTGTTTAGAATCGATTCATGTATTCTGACAATTGATGTATCACACCGTGTATATTGAAAGCTACAATATTTGAATTAAATTAAGATGGCCGCTCTCCTGTAATTATATTCCTTGTCGCTTTTCAATTTTAATATTATCTTTAGCTCTTTAAATGAGACAAGTTTAGTAAAAATAGAACAAAAATTGATGTAGTTAATAAAAACAGAGCAAGAAATGATATATTTAGTTTAATTCAATAGTTAGAGCATAGTCCGATATATTTGATATATCGTTCCCAAAACTTCACTAATTTCTGACGCACTAACGTGTGTTGGATTAATTATGGCAGACAACTTTACATTTTTGTAAAGTGTGATCTCTTCTTTCCGTTATAAAAGCCACAATTAATTTTATCAATCTTGAATTTATTTGAATTTATGGTTTGATTTTCAGTTATGAAGACTTTATGTGTGTTTAGTGAATACCTATAAGATTATGAGATTAAAGTTTCAGGCTATCGTGTGTTGTAATGGTCGAGTCCAAGTTTTGCATTGAGGGGGAGTAGGGTATCAATCACGTTAGATTTTATATACAATGACAACTATTATATATCTAGAAAAAGTTTTTGACTGGTTTTACGAAGGTAATCTTTTTTATTTGACCGATTTACAGTTTTATTTGTGACATATTTTTAATATTTTATTTATTTTATTAAAATTTAAAATCTAAGTGATGTCTACAATTATTAACCGATACCTACAGTTATTATCTTGTTATCCAGTATGGTACTGAAGTTTTATTTCCAATGTCATTAAGTCAAAACACTGCACTTTCAATTTAACAGTCGTATTTGGTGAATTGAATAGATTTGTGTTCTCAACAACTGTTTAATATATCGTATTGGCCCAAGTATAGAATGGCCTCAAATATAAGACAACCCCCCTATTTTTCCCTTGGCCGAGTAAAACATATATATATTCGTGCAGCTAGTCGCAACACAGCAGCACTTACTTAGCGCTCACCAAGGTCAATTCTTAGAGCACGCTCAAACGTAATGTCGGAATACCACACCACTGCTGTACTTCTATGAGCAAAATGAAAAATAACTTTGATGTAATGTTTATATTTTTACGCGTGAAATACCACAATAAAATAAAGTTTTTGAGTTAGTGGAATACAAATGGCTTTACACAATAATAAGTTTAGATTAATACCATAAGATGCTAGGCTGCAAATATAAGACGACCCCCTATTTTTTGCTTTAAAATTTTAATAAAAACTATCGTCTTATATTCAGGCCAATAGGGTACTTGTTTTGGTTTTCTTTTATTTAGAAATGTTTGATTTAATGAAGCTTTATTTGTAGGTAATAATACATGTTTACTATAATTGCATTATATTTGTAAGAAGGTACAGGAAAGGTGGAAACAAACATAAAAGGGACGAACACAATGTGGCCTTTACAATTAAAAGAACCCATTTCACTTACATGGCTACCATTGGACAAAGAGGTAATGGTTGCCTCTTAAAGAAAATGCCATTGACTCATAAAGCGAAAAGCGGTTTTCCTTATTGAGATATGTTTACTATCATGTAATTCCTAATTATTTTATTTTTTGATTATATTTTTTAATACTTAATAAAATTGATATTTTATTTGTAAAGATTAAAAAAAAATAGTATGACCATGAAAGTTTTTAGTTTTTTGGTATGTTATAAAGTTGAATACTTTTTTATATGAGGTTGGGTGCGTGAGGGAAAAAGTTCACAAATCAAAATCGAGAAAAAGCGGTATCGTGACATCTCTAATGAGTTTATTTTCTGTATATAGTGTTTTAATGGTTGAGTCCAATATTCGTATTTAGGGGGAGTAAGGTATGTATGGGAATCTGATTGTCACTAACAATTATCATTTGTCATAGTAAAAATTAACTTCTCGTTTTTATGAAGCTTTTTCAAAGTTAACCTTCTTATGCAAAAGCATTATTTGCTGCGACAAAAAAAAAAAGAAATTCCTCAGCAATTCTGAAACCCTAATTAGATTTTAAGTCAACATAGATGTTTTGTTTTTTAAATAAAAAAACAATTTGTTAGTATTACAATTAAGTCTACCATAGTTATTATTTGCTTCATTCATGATACAATAAATACATCCGGAACCTCCGAACAAATGAGGGTAGTCTTGGATTCAGGTAAATACGGTATATTGGAGCATTTTACTGCAGTAAACTTGTTATTACTAAATAATATACTTTAGCCATTTCTGAAGGAGTCAGAGTTGGACAGTATGAAAATAGAAGAGTCAGAGGATTGGCGTACCAACTCCACAGCCATAGAAAGGATAGATTAAAGAGTAAGTGAAGTTGATTCCAATCGTGAGAAAGATAATAGGAATATATAGATTCAGATAATGATGCAAATGGTATTATGAAATTGCCTTCTCCATATATGCCAATAAGTAGTGGTGTTACTTTGAATAATCTAATGAAGACTGCAGCGGTTGGTCTGGTGAACACAGCTATCACAAAGTATTTTCATTTTATTTTTTTAAAATCCATTTCTATTTCCAGCCTGTGGCCTGGATTGGTTGTTTATTCAAGTCATATTTTCCTCTACAGGCTTGCTAGGTCTATCATACTTTCATAGGCCTTATAACCTAACTTAAGACTAGGACAGGCACAACATCCAGTCCCCGCATGTTAATTCATCACTGTGAAAGGGTAAACACATATTTCACCAATGATATATTTTCGGTCATGCAAGGAATTGAACCCGGGACCCTAACACAGTAGTCAAGAAAGGCTACCGACTTGGCTAAGGTGTCAGATTTGTTTTCATTTAATAAACTTTCAAACATTTCCACAGTCAACTTATTCTGCCTGATGTGTATTCTAAGTTCCTATGTGACAACTTTATAATCAAACCGAGCACAAAGACAAACAAATACACAGCATAGGAGTTTTCCCATGAATATTATCAGAAACAACTACATGTACAACCAGTGATATAATGAGGGCTTATTTTGCATTGGGGATTATAATAACCAAGTGGAAAAATGAAGTGTATATTGAAATGGTCAAAAATATCTGTAATGGAAATCCCAGTTTATAAATATTTTATTAATTAAACATTGAATGTGTGGAATAGCCCTGCAAACAAGACAAATCTTGGATAGCTCAGTGTCGTGGCGAGCCTTGGTTCGACTCCCATGTCCAGGTGATAACAGTTTGCTTGGCATTATCCCAGTTTCCAGCCAAGATGTGCTTGATACCTGAGTTTCTGCTGGTGAGGCCTGTTTGACCTGCCCTTTTCCCCTCCAAGATCCCTCTGAGGAGGGCTCCTGATCTTCCAGTGGTCTGTTGTTGAATGGTTTGCTACCACCACGTCTAGGACCTCCGCCATTTTCCTCCAGCGGAGCCTTCTCTCTTCTGATATCAGAGACTGTGGAACACAAACACATTTCACGTCTTGTTCAAACACTACCCGTTCAGGTTACAAACTTATGTACTAATTCAGCTTATGGTTTGGGGGATTAGGAAGGTTTTATTTGGCAGAAGTGTATCCACATTTGTGTGGAGGAAGATAGGGAAACCCTTTTGGAAAAACCACCCTCGGCGCATTAAGACCATAGTCATCGAAGCAATAAGCTGATGGGGTAGCAATGGGGTAGATAGAATTTAGAGTATATGTACTTGCATTTTCATGGATTAAGAGTGGGAACCATTAAATAAAAACCAACCTCAGTTTATGCAACTGGGACTTGAACCCCGATCTATCTGTCATCAACAAAGCAGTCTATTACAGGAGTGCTGCTTTCGAAAATACCACTCTGTCCACATGAACATACTTGATAATTTGTTTTTACGTATCTATAATAAATTAAGTAGATGTCTGAGAGTTCAAGATGAACCAACGTCTCAGAAAGCTCCCAAGTATCGAGTCAAGTTGGGTTTCAGTTCAATAAACATTACAGGGTAATACTTTGCTTGTGTAAATACAAATTTAACAGTTTATTGAATCTTTAAAATGTATTTTAAATTAAAATATTACAAAAACCTTAAAAATAAAATAGAAAAAATAAAATGCATAAAAAACTTTTTCCTATACACATCTCACTATTAGTTAAAGCTACATGCATTCAACTTCACTAATGGTCTAAGGATTAGTAGGGTAGAAATGAGAAGAAATGTATCTGCATATGTAAAGATAAAGTGGAAAATCATGTAGAAAAAACTTACTCAGTAGAAAATTATTAGGCCTATTTCTTGGTTTCATCATACTCGAGACAATTCAACTCATCTACCAGATCTAATATAAATTTCATTTTTGAATCAGAGATCTAATATAAAAGTATTGCAAAGAAGCGGACCGAGCGGTTATGTCTCCCGGGCTCTGAGTTTGATAACTGTGACAATGATGTTGGCAGGTGTCAGCCCCTAACAGGTTGACACTGACACTAGTAGTAAATATGAAATAAACAATTGCAAATATTGCTCTGTGAAGCTGGAACACCTATCAGACAACCTTCTAACAATAGCAAATAAATGGTAAGGAACTCCGTGCAAACTTTCTCACTCTATTGTTTGAAAATGGAGATATTTACACAAAACTCATAATATATGTGAAACGAAATAACACTCCAGCAAACCCAAGCATAAATTACACTATACTTACGTAAAATATTTTTTGGATCCCGGTTTTACAATTTTATAATTTTCTTTTTAAAGACTTAATGTCCTCATTTGTATATTTGGACCAATAAAAAAGATCAATATTGGGTCCACAATGGTTAACACTACAATTTAAAATTTCTACTTCTGGTTAAAATTTCTAACATTTTATTAGGTGTTCCATATTTTCATGTCATCGCATCACTATTAAATTCCTCATTTATAAATTTTGACCAACAAAAAATGTGATGATTGACTTGAGACTAAAATGGAGATAGATCATTGTTGTACAAACATTTCTCCTAAGAGGTTAAAGGAAAAATAACACAAACTTTTTGAGAGACTTACTTGTATTTAATTACTCCCTGGCATTAGAGAATTATTGCGTTAAAACATAAGTAGTATCTATCCACAACTAAAGCTCACAAAATTGTAATAATATATTTGCCATTATCTCAGAAACTATTAGGTTTATAAAAATATAATTCAAACAAAAGTTTTTTATTTTTAATAGTTATACAATTTTGCAATAGTAAGTTGTTTTGTATCTCAAATAGTTGAGGAGATATGGAAATTTCAGCTTTTGTAAAGTACCAAAAAAGTCATTTTCAAGGGAAAATCAAAATAGCCAGTTTATTTATAACCTTAATTAACTTCTAGATATGCATTTTAATCAAAATTGTTAGAGCTGATTTTGAGAAAATCGATTGTTCTCTTTTCATTTTTTACCAAATTACTCCTAACTTTGTTGTTAAACAGACAAAGACAGACGTAATTGCGAAAACCACTTTTTAGGGTTTGGAGGGGTCATGAGACGTTGACATCCATCAACATTTCGAGTTAGTTTTTTTTTACGGTCACAACACTTTACCTTTAGTGTTTGAAAAGTATTATATATGTGCATATAGCTTGAAAGTTATTGGTTTTATAAAGATAATAGCCCCCTTCCCCGTAAAAAAATATTGTAAAGAATCCTGTAAAACAAAGCTTCAAATCATCCATCATGTCAATATAAAAACAAA
>CABFVZ010006798.1:0-15122 GCA_902151445.1 Timema monikensis | reverse complement strand
TATCTCTAAAAGAACTCGTGGTTCACACTTTCACGTGTGAACGGCCTGTGACCCTCCCAGGTCACGTGCGCCCCACGTTACAATACTTTCTTTGTTTGTTTGCACATGTACTCATAATTAATACTTTCTTATAAATTCGGCTAGTGAGAGATCTAATTAAATTACTATAGAAATTATAATACAGCAAGTTTTCATACAATATATTACTTGTAAATTACATGCATAGATGCATTTTAAAATCAAACAATTTATCACTCAGATAATTTCAAAATATTATACCATTTTCTGAGAACAATAGTAATTTGTAGTGGAACATTACTAAACTTGTTGTTTTGTGTATTTTCTGAACACATAAGGTGCTCTGTTTAATTACTACAAAACAAAACTTCTTTTTATTTTTTAGGAACATGAAAGTGAAAAGAATTTTGCCAAAAAAGTTGTCATATTTTAAAATGTTAAGAAAAATAAGAACTGAAGTCTACCAAACCTAAGACATGTTTAATAAACCCGTAAAATATTACTATTTTTTAGATAATCACTTAAATTTGAGAAGGCTGTAGTTTCTATTCAGGTGCATTGAAGAAGGTTTTTTCACATTGTAGCTTTCCACGAGAATATTGATGCATTGTTTCAAAATACCCTTTTTTATGTCAATAATAGTTAAGGTATGAATTTGAATTTGAGGTGCCCTAGAAATTAATTTTATCGCTCTTAATAATCAGCCACCTGCTTCGGTGGCTGCGTGGTCTAACGCACTATTCTTGCAGTAGGCTAGACTGCCGATGATGGAGAGATCGAGATTCGAATCTTGGTCAAGTGTATTGATGGTGGTTTTTCCAAAATGGTTTTCCATGCAAATGCAAGTACACTTGCTATAAATATAATTTACCTAATCCCTAAAACCATTAGCATAATTAATACATATGCATATAACCCAAATAATCAGCCATTTAGGAAGCACGTTTCAACACAATTTGTTTACATAATTTTGTGTTTTGTTTATCCAAGAGAAGTTTTTGATCATTTAATCTTGAGAATCAGAGAAGGAAATTATTTTATAAAAATGCAGTAATGTTTGCCAAAATATATGACTACAAAAGATTACATTATGAATAAATATGTATCTGATAAGAGTGTCAAACATGACACCTATAATTAATTATCTATGTCTTAAAATCTCCTACTATAGCAATGCGGGTTTAAACCTTTCTTGTTGAACATCACACACCAAAAAAATCTCCAAATAAATCTATATATATATAAAAAGAAAAGTCCAGACTAACTGACTGACTCATCAACGCCCAGCCCAAACCCTTAACCTATAAAGCTGAAATTTTGCACAGATGTTCCCTTTATGATGTAGACAAGGAACAATGTCGGATTTTTTGAAATTCCCACGGGATAGGGAATAAATAGGATCTATATAATTCATATACCACAGTGGGTAATGGTCAGCGTGGAGGGGGGGGGGGGTTATATAATCCTTATATCACAGCCGATAATGGGCAACGCCGTGCGGGACTGCTAGTATATATTATAATGAAAGCTAGAAACGGGACGATTACTGGTATTTGCCATTTTGGATCTTTCGATTACGGTTATACATTGGTGAAATACGGTTAGAGAAATTGACTTTCCGACATACACCAGTGTTAAAACCGTGAATCCCAAAAATCGTGGTCGATTCCCGGCAGTCGTCACATTTCCAGCTTTCACAGTAACATATATTTATTCTAACCATGATCTGTACCACTATCAATGGTTTTTAATTTTTGTAATAATTGTATTGTTTCAGAATCGCATAAATGAGGTGTATCAGCCCATCGATACGATCCAACAATATCTGGACCAATTCATGCTGTACCGAAAGGCCACAGGCGTCCTGTGAAATGTTTCCAGCATTGTAAACTAAATATTTAGAGCCCGTCTCCTCCACATATAAGAACTAACTTGGAATCTTTATCATAAAACAGTTTAATGGTTACATTGGTCACAGCTCCACTATCTAAAACAAAAAATGGAAAAAACCATTAAACTAATCCCAATTTACTGTTGTCAAGTGGAGAATGCAGAAAACATCTCTTCAATTTAATTTAGGGTTTGAATTTAAGTAATTGGGTTGTACTTACAACTTAAATTAAAACACTACTTATATCATGAAATACATTGTTCCATTGCTTTGAAATAAAAATAAATCTTTTAAATAAGGTTAATTAAGTTTTTATATAAAATTATTTCTTGGGGCATGTTGTGTTGTGTATTTACCAAAGGGAGAATGAAACCCAAAAATAGGCTATCAATTTATCATTAACTTAAATGCTTAAAATTTTATATTGACATTATTTTTCATCGTAAAAACTGTGCATATGAATGTATGACAAATTAAAACTTGAAGAAAAGGCTTTATTTATAATATGAAATAAAAGTATAATTTTTTATACCATAAGTAATGCCCCCAATAAGTTACAAAAAAACCATTAACTGTCAAAGAAAAATTTACCCCCATGATAAAATTGTACTGTGACTTGAATAAGTATGCATATGTGCTTTTTTTTCTAAACATTTCAAATTAAAATGTCTTAACTGTGTCCTTCAGTTCCATCAATCAACAATATTATTTGACTCAAGGATGTACCTACACAAAGCTTATATAAAATGAATGTAGACTACACCAACAACGTTGAATATATTAGGGAACAGTTTGGACAGATTGAAAGGGTCAGTCTTTTTTTTCTTTTCTTTTTTCTAAAAATGTATTTTAGTAAGGTATTGATTATTTTATGTCTGATTAATAATTTTAACATGCATATATAGCTAATGAATTAAATAAAAACAAGTCATATCAACCAAATACTGTTTCTCTAATAATAGGTTAGTCAGATATATTTGATGTTTGGTTTGACATTTAAGGTAAATAACTTATAGTTATCCTCTAATAAACAAAAACCTTAAAATATTATTATATTTATCAGTCAATTGATGAAACCTAAATCTGTTTTTGATTACAAAATTTCATTTTATGAGTTAACTGTATCTGTTTGAAGAATTTTGAACATTTATTTAAATTGCTGCTTTGTTTACTAAAATGGTGGATACATGTAAAATAAGAATTGTTTGTATTTTCAAAAAATATAAATTTAGAGGTTTAATTGTTCAAGTATATTAGAATTGGTTCCCAAACATGAAATAATCATGGGAGGTATCCAAGAATGTTTATTTTGGGATTGAGAGTTATTCATTTTCCAATAAAAATAATTTTAAACCATAGTGAAATTGGTAGATATAGTTTATATAAAATGAGCAACTGTAATTAAATTATATTAATACATAGACTTATAACTCAACATTGTAACATTTGCCAATTTTGTTCACATTAATATTGATGCTTAAATTAACCATATATGTGTGAATTGATATTGCAGTAATACTTATTTGAACACACCCGATTTTTATTTATATATTAAGATTACAAAGATCTATTTAATTTCTTTTTAGAGTTATGATTCTAAATGACATATAAACATTATGGAATATAATAATTAGTGATTTTAAAAGTTTAATACTACCTTTTGTCCAATAGGAATAAATAAATTATCATCAATGTTACTTCCAAACAATTTTGAAATAACTAGCTTAAATTGAGAATAGTTTAACTTAATGAGCAGTATCGAGTTTAAATTGCAGATATAAAACTTCTGGTGGGACCCCACAAGTGAGATATAACTACTGAGCAGTCACCGCTGTTAGTGATTATATTGCCAACATTTGCAAATAGAGGTTGTAATGTGGTCAGCACACTGAGACCTCCAGCCATTAATCTCAGTTTTATAAACTGGAGTGGCTACTTCTTTATTCAAGTAGCTCATTTGTCCTCACGAGGTTGAGTTTGACGTCGGTCCAGACTCGCTGCTTCACAGATACATTTTGGAAGGACCAGGGATCAATATTCTAAATTAGCCAAATTCACATGGATTAAAAAATAATCCTATTATAAGGTGACATGCAAGTACCAAGTGGTAATTTTGAATAGTTATAAACATTACTTGGGATATAATACATATTTTGGTATTAGATAATTTCTGCAGAAAATGATAATTTTCCATTTAGGGCCAACCAATTATTTTAGATTTGAGTGAACCAGCAGTAACATTTTATTAAATTACTAAAGTACATCGTAGTGGCATATTCTCTGAGTATGCTAGTCCTGCGCTGCATAGTCAAAATGATATGAACTAGTCTTTTGTTTAATTCAATGCTGTCTGTGTGAACTGTGTAAACACTAATGTTTAAATTGTTAATAATTATACAAGTAATGAATTATTAATTTAAAAAATAATATTTGTTCATATTCCAAGAATACTGTGTTTTAAGTAACTCTTATTTCAAAAGGTCCTAATTTACACAATAGGAAACCCAGGGCTTGCTACTTGAAAAACGCGAGGCAGGCTAGGGAGGCTCTAATAACCTTGCTCCAATGTCTAGGGGGTTGCAACACATTCCTTTCCGCTCGCCCATAAGTAATTAGCCAACGAGCTCGGGTTTTCACAACCCAGGTCATGCTGTTCCTATGAAGCAAGCTAAGCATTGTGCCAACTATTGAAAAAAGATTCAAGATCACAATGTTTACTTACTAAGCTAATTTAGTATAGTTTAGGTAAAAATACATAAAATAAGTATATAATTAATTGTAAAATAATAGTTAGTATACGTAACAAGCTTTAAATTATACACTAATTAAATACATTGATTTATGTTTAGGTATTCTAGACACATGTATTATCATGTATGTGGCAAACATATTCAACCATTCTTTCAAATGTAGACATTTCAGCACTAATAGAGTGGGGGAAAAGGAGGTGGGGTTAGGGCGGGTGACGAGGCTACTTTAACCGTTGTTGACGGTAATTCTTGTTTTTCTTTAGTAGAAAGGATCATGGAGTTTGAATAGTGTTCTTTTAGTTTTTGTTTTACATTAACGACTTATTAGTCATTGTGATTTTATATACATCAAAGAATCCCAAATTCAGGAGTGTGAATTCACCATTTCAAAACGATTTAGAAGGAAAAGGTAAAATAAAATATAGTATCTTATAATTTACTTCATTAGTGGCGCATCCAGCCATTTACTTTGGGGGGAGGTATTCAATCAAGGCTGTAGCAAGAATTACATTTTGATGGAGAGAGCGGGTTTGGGGTTGCACAGCCTCTTAAGCCCTGAAAGCCTGAGAATATTTATGAATATCAAATGCTTTTATAAATAATTTTGAGTAGTTTTATAGTAATTAAGTAATTTAAATAATACAAATGGTATCGTAGCTATTATAAGTATGTTCTTTTCAATTGTTAATTTTGTGTGTAACGGTAAACATTTTGAATATTAGGCTTAAAAGTCTGAAGCCTGGTCTTAAAATGTAGCATATACATTCTACACATCTTCAATGTTAGTTATACTTGATATTATTTAAATTTCTGTTAACATTATTTATGGTGTTGGGGTAAGAGGGGGAAGGGGGTCAAATACCCTGTTTGCCCCTCTCGCCCTTGGGTGCACCACTGCTTACAGCAAAACATATGTGTAAATATTTTAGCAATAAATCAATGACGTAGCGATAGAGTATTCATAGTCTGAAATTATCTCTCCTATGTTAATCGAGTTTACACATCTAAATAGCTTCTGGGGCATAAATTCTCAAGTTGGGAGACTCGTTTGTTTCCAAGCAGCATTGTTTGATATAAGTTAGGCTTTATAAAATAGTTTTAATTGCAACGTGAGTTCGACAATCCACCTGATTCCCTCTCACCAAGATCTGATGGACTCTTGATCAACGTATCACTTAATTTTACTCTTATTATGATTGTTTGCTTGGAGTATTGCTAACTGTGTGATTTTAATTACACCTGGCTAATTGAATAGGATCTGTCTCTCTTATGCATTCAGAAATGTGCCCATACCACTCTTAGCCCCGACATTAATATTTACTTACATTTTACACTAGGCTAATTGAATAGGATCTGTCTCTCTTATGCATTCAGAAATGTGCCCATACCACTCTTAGCCCCGACATAATATTTACTTACATTTCTAACCATATAGAAATCATTACAATTTGAGGACCGCCTATGTGGTCTAGTAGTCATAGGTTCTGGCTACAGACCCAGAGGTCCCGGGTTAGATTCAGCCTAGAGTGGATAAATTAGGAGCTATTCAAATAAAGTATTAGTGGCTCCGGTAAAGAAGCCGAGCTTAATTGGAGTCATCATTGTGCTGACCACATAACACCCTCTATCCGCAAGAGTTGGCACTAGTTCACCAAACAGTTTGGTAGCCACTCGGTAGGTATAGCCTGAATGCGGGCTGACACCATGGAGTTACTTTTATTACATTTTTAGTGGATGGTAATCATCGTTATGGATAAATAAAATAAGAGAGAATATGGAAGAAGAAGTGGGGGAGGGGGGGCTCAAAATTTTCCAAGATAGCATACAGTTAAAGGGAAATAATAAATGTTCGAGAACCACTGTTCTATATGAACACATCTTCAAATATATCCCTTGAAATAATTCCTTGACGTTCTTGGACAACGGTGATTGAGGGTCCTTGGCCCCCAAATCTACGTTGCAGCCTTTATAGTACAGTATACCTATTAATTTTTCTCAGAATACGCCACTGGTACATTGCCTATCCCTATCTTGAGCTAGCTCTATCCATTCCACTTCATTACATCTTATTTCTATCTTGAGCTAGTTCTCTCCAGTCCCCCTCATTACACAATTTTTTCTTTCAGGTCCATCCTAATGTGACCCTCCCATCTGTGTCTAGGTCTTACTAATAGTTTCTTACCATTAGGTTTGCTAATTAATACTCTTATCAAGTTTATAGATCCTCCCATTCACACTGCATGTCCTGCCCACCATAATCTATGCAACATGATTATCCTAACAATGTCTTGTGGTGAGTATAGGCTATGTAACATCTTCTGCTCTTCAAAAGCCTCATCCTTTTTTGAATTAAATATCTTCCTTTGCAACTTGTATTTAAACATCTTAAATCTGGTTTCATTATGTAAGAAAAAAGACCTCATTTCACATCCATTGAGAACAACCGGTAAAATTATTGTCTTGTATAATCTTAGCTTACATTCCATGAAAGCAATCGAGCTTTGTAACATCTGTTATCAGGGGGTGTTTATTTCTGAATCACGCCACCACTTTTGTATGACAATATTTTAATAATTATGTGGGTGTGATAGATTATTAGATTAAAACTGAAATCAATCATGTTTATTTATTTAATGTTATCACTCCTCTAAATAAGGTCATCACGCAATTTGATATCACATGTAATTACTTGTATCAAAACGGTTAATTTATATACCTGACAATAATTAATTGTGTTATCTTTACTAGATCTCAGTTGTGAGATTTATTGATTGAATAATTAAAAATATTCTGAAATGTCTGACACAAACTATGCATGTTATCTCTACAAGATTTTGGACGAGAGTGGGGGTTGAGCTTCACTTCACTAAGACCTATATCAGAAAATTATACCTTTAAACTCACCAACCATGTCACATTATATGTTGTTCACAGTAATCTATAAATTAATGTTCTCAATCTGTGTTTTCTGTGTGATCATATTCTTAGTCTTTTCAGCATTCACTTCTAAACCTATTTCCTCACCAGATTCTAATACAATATCTCCCTTCTATTGCATAACAAAGTTAAATCATCTGCATATCCTAATAGCTGCATTGTACCATTTAATATCAACATTTCTCTACTCTCTTGCATTATCTTAATATTATAGGTACTCTAAGGCTTGATTAAAAAGTAATGGGGAAAGTGAATCTCCTTATTTCAACCCATTATGTAGTTCGAAAGTATCTGATAACTTAAATCCAACGCATACCCTGCCATCTGTATCAGTCAAACATACCTCACTTAGTTTGACCAGTTTTTGTGAGTGTCCCAACCTTGACTAAATTTTCATATAATTTTCCTTTTTAAACTATATTTAAACCTTTTAACGCCAAAAGCCGATCTGATCAGCTCCGTCTACTACCATTAAAAGTGCCATAGCCGATGAGGTGGCTCTCCAGATTTGAGTTAGTTCTCGCTTTATTCTATAGATAGTTTAGTAGTGACATATATCACTGGGAAGAGAACATTTCCTTAATTTATTTTATATAAGGTTGGCAACAAAAATAAACTCTAGATAGTTATTGAAACTGGGAGTTTAGTACATTTACAATGGGAGGGTTACGTACTCAATGTGCTAAGTGCAATGCAAATGTATGTACGAGCTGCATGAAAAACATACGTGTGGCTCACATTCATACTGATGTAAACAGTTTTGTTTTTCAAATGTATGGGTTAATTGTTATGAGATTAGAAAAATATACTATTTAGATTTTCATGTTATGTCATGTGAATGAAAAGATTTATTTATCAATGTAAGTAAATATGCGTAATGACTTTACAAATGTATATAATATTTTTAAAAAATATGAACTTACTCATTATAAAAGGTGTTTTGAAAAATGCATTCATTAAGTATAGGCCTAAATATTTATTCATAAAGTAAGCAATATGATAAATCTTGCTGTAAGGTAAGCAATAACGGCAAAAAATATATAATGTAGGATATCAAATAACAAAATTTGTAATTACTATTTATTATCATATATATCCAAAACATTATTTTCTTGTATAAAACTAAATGCACTACAACAAAATAATATTGAAATTTATATATAATATTTTTTAATATGTTAGTTGGCATTAGTTTTGAAAAAAAATAAGAATTTGATTGAAAATATAGAAATGAAATAATTTTAATTAAATCGTATTAATGTATTATTATTAAAGAATATTACATACGGATTAAAATGATAGAAAAATCAAAATAATCGTTTTATAAATAAAGGTTTGGTTAATTTTCTTGAAAACCCTTACAAAAATGAGGAAATAGCTGTGACATTCTTTGCACACAAAACCTAACCGGCCTCTAGCACTCTTTGCGTGAGAATTCTGGAATAGGTGTGGCACCAAAAGGGTTAAAATTAATGAAACATCATTTTGTATTCCCACTTTTTTCTGATATTTTTCGAATAGTAAAAATCTGATCTGTTGTTGTTCTATTTGGTCAAAATCTACATTGATGATCCCCATTTATTTCCTCTTAATACGGCATAATTCTCATTAAAATTATGCTAGATAAAATGTTATAGTATGTTAGTTGTAATGGGATACCTCTATATATATTGAACTCTCTTTGTCTCCCCTCTTTGAAAATGGGCACTATAATACATTCCTTCCATTCTTGTAGTAATACGGTACCTCATGGTTTTGTATGGAACATAGCACTGCGGTTCGTGAATCTCTAATGCTATCATTTCACCACCTCCCTTTATTAACTCTGCTGGAAAATTGAACTTATACTTGGAGATTTATAGTTTTTTAACTTACTAATAGCTTCTTTGACTTCACTAATACTTGGTTCAGCAGTATGGACTTAGATACCCTCATCCAAATCGAATCGTTTATGAACATTCAAAATATGCCTGAAGTGGTTGTTCTATCTACTCAAAACCTCGCTCGTATCTGCCATCAGGTTACCATTCTTATCTTTCACTAAATTGTCCCTAGCCTGATAACTTTTTCTATATCCATTAATATTTAACTCAAGTTCCCTGATACTAACCCCCCCACCGTCATTGTGGCAACATGAGTTTCCAGTTTTAAAATAACAGGCTTCCTAGGAAAATCTGACTGTGGTGTACCCAACTCATCAACATAATGTTAAGAGTTATTGTTAAATTGAATGTTAGTAAATAATATCAATAATTAATATAAATAAATGTCACACATAAGGTCTGCTAATGTCTTATTTGTTAAAAATATAGTCAAACTCTGACTAATATTATTATTAGTACTGGTATTCTCTAAATATTTGTAATGATCACTATAACAACCTAAACTATATAGTATATAGTGGTGTATTCTGAGAAAATTAATAGGTAAGCTTTACTCTAAAAGTTGCAGGGGGGATTTGGCAGTTCAAGTATGCCAGGGGATTCTTCACCTGGAATATTTGAACATGGGTACCTCTTGAACAGTGGCACTCAAACATTTATGATTTCGTCTTACCAATATGCTATCTTGGGAAATTTTGCACCCGCCTATTCCCATCTTCTTTCTTTGTTGACTTATTCATATTTTTGTTTTAATATCCATCCTTACAGCCTACTACATATTCTGACTTCATAAAAGTACAACCAAACTATACATAAAAAACATAAAAATGTGATACTACTGCTGATTATCATCCACTCAAATTGTAATGGAATATCAAAACACAGCACATTGCAGATCATCGCAATATCCACATAATCAGATACTTAAGTAAATATGTCAGGGCTATGAATTGTATGTACATTCCTGAATAAAAGGGAAAGATCCTATTCAATTGGCCGAGTGCTATTAAATGTGTGTAGTCCACTCAGGTAGAAATGCACAAAGCAAATAAAACAAAGTTGTATGTGGACTTAGCATTCATCAGATCTTGGTGGGAGGAAATCTGGTGGATTGTCCAACTCACGCTGTGATGATTAAAACTATCTATTAAATCCCAACACACTTAACACAATGTTGCTTGGAAACAAACGAGAATCCTGATTTGAGAATAATGTTCCAGAAGCAATTTATATGTGTAAACTGTAACAAAGGGGAGATTTTCTTCTATCAATACTCTATTGCTACATCATTTGATATTTACACATATCTTTTGTTGTAAGTAAATTACCTGAAAAGATATTTTATTTTACCTTTTTATGCTAAATCATCTCGAAATGTGGAAATTACACTCTTGACTTTTGGGATTCTTTGATGTATACTTATATAAAATCACAACTAGTATGTTGATGATGTATGCAGCTAAAAATTATAGACTTAAAAATATCAAATTGTATGCCACCCTGAGGCCCCCCCCCCTAATGTAAATCCGGCACTTGCTCTAAGTACACGCAGTTGAAGCTTAATGAAGTTATAAAATAAAATAAAGAATTGCCCATAACACTTTAGTGTTAGATAACTATTCCACAAACATGTATGTGTAAGAGTATGGGTCAAGGTGACTTCATAACTCTCCTCTAGTTCACTTGATTGAACATTGAAACTTAAAAACTAGAAAATGATATTTGTATATGTTCTTGTAGGTAAATAAATAAAGTGACTTTGTTAGTCATTCAGGAATGTGTGTCCAGAATGATTAACATGTGCATGAAATTTTATTTACAAATTTCTTAACACAATATCGGTACATTTAGAATTTTGTATTTATTTTATGAAAATGGTGGAGCCCTTGCGATTTTTCTAAATGTTTTTACCACCCTTGATTGATCCAAATGTGGGCACATTTCCTCTAAATTCTACCTTCTTCATCCCTACTTCATTAGTGTGAATATTCAGATAGCCAGAGAGTACCGGGTATTAAGAAGCTGTACACAAAAAAATATTTATTTGGTTTTAAGGAACTGATATTTAACACTGTGCAACTTCGAGACTTATGTCTATAGTACTACAATAGACTATCAGATATATATAACTTCATTTAAAAATAAGCCAATTCAGTTGTTTTACTAAAGGTCATATTTATTTTAAAGCTGTCAAAGTTCAAGCCATCTATTGGAGATAACCACAATGGTTGCAGTTGAACTTTTTCTTATGCTCTAAAAATGTATTCCTACGCTAGTGAGATGATCACACCAACAACCCACAATTTCAAGTCAAGTGACATTTAGATCCAAAGGATTAAACATCCAAATATCTTAGAGGTAGTTGGTAGGTGTCTAAACACTTTGGATTTTGGTTCACAGCTTGCATTCAAACAACTACGCCTTTTTAAAAATCAATTTCAGACAAAATTAATAACTTTAAATATTGTAATATATATTTGGAAGAAGGTACAGGAAAGATGGATAAAAATCATACATAAGGGAACAAACACAATTTGGCTGTTACAGTGAAAAGAAGAACACAGTTCACACTTTACACTGCTGCCACTGGACAAAGAGGTATTGGCTGCCTCTTTAAGAAAATCGTTAGTCACCGCTCAATCCCCCGACCTAAGTATCATTTTATCAGAACTCATCAGGGAGGAGTGTGAAATGCTCAACGCAATTTCCTGAAAAAGGAAACCAAAGTTGCATTGCGCGTTTCACACTCCTTCCTGATGAGTTCCATTAGGTAGGGGGATTGGGCGGTGACAATCGAATTTCTTAAAGAGGCAGCCAATACCTCTTTGTCCAGTGACAGCAATATAAAGTGTGAAATGTGTTATTTTTTCATTGTAACAGCCATATTGTGTCCATGCGCTTATATTTATGTTTTCTATCCATTTTTCCTGTACCTTCTTCCAAATATAGATCACAAATTACCTCAAAAGTGAAAAGAGGTTTTTCTTAATGATGTATGATTTTAAATATTTTAATTGTCACATTTGATAGGCATGAAAGTTTTGAAAACTACTTGCATTCATAGTCATACAGAGATATGTATGTTATTTGCAGTTGTCATTTTTAATATCTTTTTAAATCATATCTTACCACCTGTTCGGGATATAAGCTTATGTACTAATTACAATAATGGTTTTAGGAATGAGGAAGGTTATATTTAAATAGGAAGCGTACCCACATTTTCATGGAGGGATAGTGTAAAACCATTTTGGAACAACCCCTCCCCCCCTCGCCCCTTTCCCCCTCTATAAGCCCGACCGAGATTCGAACCTCAATATCTCCATCATCGGCAGTCTAATCTACTGTGAGAGTAGCGCCTTAGACCATGCGGCCACTGAAGCGGGTAAGATATAATATTCATACCAATCTAATAATTTAGTATAATGTTATCTTTGTTGAGAAAATTAGATTCTTTTTCTTCCTACAGTAAATGTTTTCAGCAAACAATTATTTACAAGCACCGATGGGCAGGTGGACAAAAGTCATGCTCATTTATTCTGCTTTGCCACTTATATGGAGGAACGGGTTCGAATACTGGGTGGATGTATAGAGGATGTCTTTTTCCTAAATTATTTATCGCCCTTTCTCCACACAAATGTGGCTACATTTTCTCTCAATTTTACCTTCTTAGTCCTTGTTCTATTAGTGTAGTTAAATAGTTATTGTCTGGACCAGGCAAAATACACGATACGATGGAAGAAAACAAAAAGAATTTATTAAGATCAAAACCGGTCTTCATAAATACATGACTTTTAAGTCCAATTGTCATAGGAAAAGCCTTTTAGAACACTCAGATATATTGTTTTGGTATTTATTTGAATAACATGTTATATTTTTATTAATTGTATCAGTTTTGATATGATTGATTATCAAACTTGACAGCTGCATATCATATGACCTCATATATATGTAAAAGTAGATCTAATAACTTTTCTAATCTACCTCTCCTAAGAAAATTGGACTGTATATTAACCATTCTATTATCTTGAAAACTTTTCATTTCTTTCCCCTCAACCATGCTTTCATTGAAATGCCAGGAAAGTCCCCGTCTAGTCCACTTAATCTGAGCAAAGAAGTCTTCCTCAGATTATTGAATTCTTCCCCTCCTCCTCTAAGGATATAACGACTTCCTTAATTTCAGAGATCATCCCTCCCCTATATCCCGTTACTACTTCCTAGCAACTTCATTCTTGTTGCCAATGACACAGAATTTCACCAAGAGTTTTTTTTTGTCACAAAACTTTGCTCACCCTCAAATGTCAATTGTTTTTCTTAACTAGGGTTTATCAAAACTTTTTTCTGTTTCCTTCTGTTTTAAGAATCATTTTAAGACCACTTTATTTAATTATCTTTTATTTAGATTAAAACGCAATTTAGTTTTATGCCATAAGGTAATAATTAAAACTGTGATTGTCTCTTTTTTAATAGATGAAAATATAATATATATTTATTATTACATTTTATTGCACTTATAACTTGATATAAATATTATTTTATTTTACTTTTTTAAAAGGTTTCTCTTACTTTCATAATAAAACTTTTATGTTACAAACTACTATAAACTACTAATATAAAGACAAAATGATGCAACATATTATAATCCTCAAAAGATGTAAATTAAATTGATGTCAAACTACCCAATAAATTCAGAAGTCCATAAACACAATGCTTGGCATTAAACAACTTTAAGCTTGTTCCATGTGGACTTGTGGAGAAAGGCGCTAGACTCATCTTGTCTGGTTTGTCGTTAACGGGATGGTCTGGGCTTAAATACAATCAAGAGCCACTTAAGTGTTTATTCCTAAATTGTTTCCAACTTTCTCTCCACGCTATTTTCTATAAAGTTCTGCCTTCATACCCTCTTTTTACTATAACCCTAGAAGGTACTAAGATAAACAAAACTCTATAGTGTCAGACCAATGTCGAGCCATACAGACCGAGCAGCAGGCGTCTGTTGGCGAAGATATCACACATTTCTGCGAATAGATGGTGTCATATGGTCGGCACAACGAACCCTCCGGCCATTGATCTCAGTTTTCTAGACCAGAGCCGCTACTTGTTCATTCAAGTATCTCCTCATTTGTCCTCACGAGGCCAAATTGACCCCGATCCAGACCTACCGTTTCACAGAAAATCTGGAAGCGCCGGGGATAGAGTCCACGACCTCTGGATCCTTAGCCTGGAACTCCAACCACTAGACCGCAGAGGTGGTCGAGCTATTACTAAGTAGTTATGACAAAACTAAAACCAGAATAGTTGAGCCTGGTTCAGTGTACAGTAACAGTCCTAATAGGATGGTATTAAAATCATACATCCTTTATTAATCCTGCACACCTGCACTAGTTATTACGAACAGTCCGGACGATCATTAAAGCGAACAACACCAAAAAATATATATTTATTATACAATAATTGTCTAAAGAGGATTGCGAAAGCTAACAATTATATTAGGGAATGTTGGGTAGTAATAATACTGTTTAGTTTTTTGGAAAATTTACTAAGATGCAATAAGGTCCTGTAATGTAACTGATTTGCCCCTGAAAAGTATGTGAAAGCATTGACAATAATATCATCTTAATTTTATAAACGTATCTTATTTCATTT